>CM035198.1:6852824-6862824 GCA_020233015.1 Callinectes sapidus | reverse complement strand
GTGACATGTAAAATTTATATCTATGAAGATATAATCTTCATAGATATAAATTCCTTCCTTATAATCTTCCATCTTCACTTGGATATTTTCACTTATTCTCAACCCATTTCATGCTCTCGGGTTGTAAAAGTTTATCATTATAATGTTTTCTCTTTCCTTAGGGTTGATTGTCAAAGATATTGTTATTAGTGATCCTATATATTATTCATGTGTGTTAAATATAGCTAAATGATAATTTATCTTGTTCTAGGAGTAGCTAGTGGGCACGTCACAGCCGATCAGCTTGTTACTCAACTGAAGAGTGTATCTGTCACACCCTCCCAACGTGATGCCATCACCACAGTCTTGAAATTCCTTAACAGACAGCATTCTCAACCACTTATTCCCCACCGTACCACCCTCACTCCTTCTCCAACACCACAGGTAAGTGTTTTCTTGCTCTTTCTTTTGATGGTTTTGTTTTGATTAATTATGCTGTTCTCTTGTACCAAAATAGTGCATTACCATATGTATCATATATTTTAGTGGATAAGACAATCCTTAAGTTTTCATCTGATTTCAATGGTTTTAGCTTGTATCAGTAATATAACAGTTATTATTCCTCAGGATTCTGTTCTGTCACCCACTCTCTTTCTATAATTCATCAACGTCCCTTCAACTCTGTACAGGGGCTTTAACTGCTTAACTGCTCTCCTTTGGTGGCCTCACTCCACAGGACTCTTCTTTTTCTTGTCTATCCCTAATGCAAGAATCATCCAGTGTTCTCAATCATTCATCCCACTCTTGGGTAAACTCTAGAACTCCCTGTCTGCCTCTTTATTTCCTATGAATTCATTTAAGAGGGAGGTATCATGATATTGCATACATTTAGTTGATTCTTTTGGCTCTGTTCAGAAGCGGCCATTTCAGTGGGCCTTTCTTTTATTCAAAATTTTTGTTAACTCTGCAGAATTTTCAATTTTCCCCATTTTGTTTTTTCTTTGCTGCTTTGCTTGGAGTTTCATGCCTTGAAAACCTTTATATAGCTCCTTCAATTTTGAGAAAATATTTTCACTCTCCTGCTTTAACCATTTATACACATTCAACTAAGGGTTGTAGTACTACCTTAAATTTTATTTATACTCTTCAGCAGGAATACATTTCAACACATTTTCTCAAAACATCCTTATTTTACTGAATCTAACTTATCCTAAAGTTTTAACACAAGTTTGTTGTTTATTTCCAATAGTGTTTTGTGTATAATTTTCAGGAATTTTTTTCTATCTGACATTAGATGATCCATTTTTTGTCTTTTTAGGATATTCAAGTAGTCTTACTAATCAAAATGTATATAATATATTATAATTGTCTTGTGATCTTTCAGATTTATGGAAAGAATTTTTTATTTACAAATAACTTATTTTGTATCATTATTTTATAGCCTGTGGTAGGTGGAGGGATCTCCCTTGGTGGCAGTGCATCCTTGTCACCTCGTGTTGCCTCTCCTAATCCTGATGCCTCTGCTATGCTCAACCCTCATATCCTTCAGCAACAGTCACGTCTGTCTCCACATAGTAAGTTTCAACCCTTAACTGATGGTGATCATTCATGTAAGCACACCCTGTGCCATTTTGTGGGGCAGTGATTGTTCATGTAGGTAGCATTTTTCTTGCCTGCAATTTCAAATTTGGCATGTATGTTTCCTTTCTAAATGAGTTTTATCATAAGGCAGTGAACTTTACTTGTTAAACCTGATGGAGTTCAGCCAAGAAATATTGTTTGTTATATCCAGAATCCATTATATTGAGGTTTGTTATATCGAGGGTTTACTGTGTATACACAGGTACCTCTTTTTAAACGAGGTCCAATTTCCAAACAAATTGTTATTTTACTTTTGTTTTCTCTTGTAGACGATATTTCATTGAATGGCCAACAGATATCACACGAGTTCCGTTGCACCACTCAAACAACAACAATGGCACCTTTATATACATATGTATACATACATTCCATCTGTAATTGCAAGTGTTTGGCTCCTCAGTTTCATTGAGATTTTATTTAATCATAAATCATTTGTTAAGATAAAACTTTCCATCCAGTGTTTACAGGTGGAACATTGGGCAGTAATCTGAGTGTGAACAGTGTTGGAGGCCCTCGGAGACCACCTTCCCATCAAGAATTGGTTGCTCACACTCAGAGCATCATGCAAAAAGCATTGCTCAAGCAGGAGTTGGAGAAAGCAAAAGAGGTTGGTTATATATCCTGATATTGAGTAGAATTAAATTTGATGTCCTTAAGTTATGTACATTTTACATTTGTTTGACTCCTAAAGGTTGGGTGGCAGCAATCGCCACTCAGTCAACAGAGGCAGGTGGGTAGTGATCACTGCTTGGATCACCACTCATCTTACAATATGATATTATGCGCTATATATATATATTTTCTCCTCTGAACGAGTCAGAACTTGTCCGGGTATCTGAAATGGTGAATTAATATGTCAGATGTTTCCCCCCTCCATCAGTAAGAAGAAATAGTTTAGACTGTGTCCGAATAATTACATGCTAAGCACAGCACTGGCCTCAGCTACAATCCACTCCCTGTGTACGAGTTTCTCTCTCTCTCTCTCTCTCTCTCTCTCTCTCTCTCTCTCTCTCTCTCTCTCTCTCTCTCTCTCTCTCTCTCTCTCTTTCATGAGTGTGTGTGTTTGCAGCTGTGTTATCTAGGTTTGTCATTCAATCAGGTTTCACCACAGTTTCCTATCATCCATGCCCAAGGTCAGTTTATCTTGGGGTGGGTCAGGATCTATCGAGATCATACACACACACACACACACACACACACACACACACACACACACACAGAAATTGATACACAGGGAGTGGATCGTAACCAGGGCAAGTGCCACTATTAGTGTGTAATTATTCAGACACAGTCTAAAGTATTTCTACTTCCTACTGATGAAAAAAAACATCTGACATATTAATTTACTGCTAAAAGTACTCAGGATAAGTTCTGACTCATCTGGAGGAGAAAAAATGTAACACATAATACCAAAATCCAAGATGAGTGGTGATCCGAGCAGCGCTCACCAGCCATCCGTCCTCTGTCAACCGAGCAATGATCACCGCCACCTATCCTTTAGGGGTCAATGGTACATAAATGTAATACATCTCACTCATTTACACTATACGGTATACTGAGAACCTTGAGTTAGTTCTTGGTAGCAGGCTTGTTGGGCATTGCTTAATGTAGAGAGTGAATAGGTCTGTGGCTCTGAAAATAGACCTTTCTTTGTTTGTAGAAGCATCGTAAGCGGGAGGCTGAAAGAGCTCGATCTCCTAATCCTAATGGACCTGTGAATGCTGTGTCAAGTGTGAGTTCAGGTCCTATTCCTTCTGGTGTAAATAAGGTATGTACAGTTCTGATGAGAGATAATGTCACAGGTGGCAGTTTACTTGGCTCCCTATTGTTTTACAATTTCATTTGCGTTGTACATTACCTTGCAAAATACAGTCAGCCCTCGTTTCTTCGGACTATTACAGACTGGGCCATGTCCGAAGAGTGAAAAAGTCTGGATATTGAAAATTGAGTACAATACAGTTCTGTACTGTACAGTAAACAGCCTATATTGTCTCACACACATACTCATAGGCTACAGTATGGTACAATATGCATATACAGTATACATGAGAGAGTAAAATATGGTTATACCTGCAATAGGCTACAGTATAATATTAACACGAAAACTGCTGTATGCCTTCTGGAAATGCACTTTTTAAACAGGCACCATAAAGTTTCTTTGATTCGTATTTCTTTGTAATGATTTTTTTTTTTTTTTTTTTTTTTTTTTTTTTAATAACTGTTCTTTTTGTAATTTTTATCCTCCTAATATGAATTTGATTATTCATATCATATTTATAAAGGGAAACAATGGAACTACTATATTTTTATTTAATATAGTCGACATTGCACTCCTCTCATAGATATTAGAGTTTGAGTCTCATGTATGGTAAGAGGAAGCTACAATTTAGTAGTATAGAAGTTGTTTTGTATAAAAAAGAATGAAGTGAACAAGATTATGGGAACAAGTGTTCCTTCACAAGACGTTGGTAATGCTGTCAGACGAGAAGAGCCAAGGGTGGTTGGCCCGCACCACGCATCACACACACACACACACACTCACACACACACACACACACACACACACACAGCTGTATAGTATGGTGTGTATATTATTGTGGCTTACACGAAAGTAATATTTTGGTACTTTATTTATTGTGAACCAAACAGAAGATAGTATTTTCATTTCACTTATTTATTTAGAACAGAGAGAGAACTGTAAAATAATTGGAGGCTATGTTTACTATGTATTATCTAGAGCAATATTTTGCATTACCAATACCAGCATACATCTATTTTTATTTGGCCCATTTTCCATTGTTTGATCATTTGGTACTTGGTGGTGTGTATATATATATATTTATATATATATATATATATATATATATATATATATATATATATATATATATATATATATATATATATATGCGATTCAAAATATTAGTGTCTGAGTAATGGAAAGAATATTACTTATATGGAGATTGCCATTATAGAAAAACATTTTTGTTTTATCATTTACTTCTTTTGAAGCAAGAGAGAGAGAGAGAGAGAGAGAGTGTCATAGATTCTTAAACACACACACAAACATGCACAGACTGAACATGGTTGTGTGTATTCACATGCGACATTGACAACACTGCCACATGGTCGTCGCTATGGCAATGAGTCGTCTGTGTGTATCCCCCCTGCCACCTCCCCCTATCTCCCTCCCCACACCCCCTTCTCCACAATGGCTCCAGATACTGCCAGAAATCCAGTTTTGTGGTGAAAAATGCTTAGAAATATGGTAGGTGGCAGGAAACTATGCGTCGCCTGCGTCCTCTGCCGTGAGAGCTACCTACCAGACAAACACAGCTGCATCAGACAATCGTCCGAACCCTGAATATTGACCGAAGAATTGAAAGTCCAATGAATTGAAGTCCAAAGAAACGAGGGGTGACTGTAGTAGGTACTCCAAAGCTTACAATAAGTTGGCTTGATTGTGTAGCTTACTTGTGTCATCCCTGAGAGGTTTGTGATTCATGTCATGAGGTAGACATTATTGACGGGCTATGTCACTCAGAGATTCTGGGAATTGCAGCTCTCATGGTGTGTTGGTTTATCTCATTGTAGTTTACAGGTTCCAGGTTACACTCGATCATGTCTTTGTTTGTTCAGTTGATTGAAAAGAAGAATCAATATACCAATACCTTATCCTTCTAAAGTTACAGAATGGTTCCCCAAGCAAGTCTGGTGTCAAATCACAGTCTCCTCTGGCTTTTACACCAACATCAGTCATGAGGAAGATGACAGCTGATCGTGATCGTCATGAGCGTGTTGATAAATCTGATAGGTAAGTGAAAGCAGGCAAGCATATCTCAGTTACGTTAATAATTACACCGGGGTCTCGCTTTATGCGAGGGTTAGGTTCTGCGAGACCCTCGCATAATGAGAATTCGCATAAAGCGAACCTATCTTACCATTAATTATAGGGGGTTACATTCCGAGACCCATTTTTCCCCACCCCAAATGATAAAATCCAGCTTTTTTCTTCATGTAAATTAATTAAACACCACTAAAACACACATATACGTAATTCAGTGAAAGAATTATTTCTAACTTTGTTTCCAAAGTTAGTGCAGTCCTTTTACGCTTAACCACAACTTCATCACTTGAAGAAGGGCCAGGACGTTTCAAAGCCATAGTATGAGCAAAAGTAAGGCAGGATATAGCACAAAACACAGCGGAATAGAAATGGAATGAGGCGACACAATCCGCATAGATCAGCTCGGTACAATGACACAAGCGTGACTGAGTGAATCTGTGCGTGGGAGGGTGTGGGTGGCGGGAAGTGTATCACTCCGCACAGCAAGGCCGACCTCACTCACACGCGCCACCACCTCGCATACACAACCGCACAACATCGCATAATATGGAATTTTTCTCGCATAAAACGAATAGCTGGTACATTTAGGATGGTCGCATAAGAGCGAATTCGCATAATGTGAAGACGCATAAAGTGAGACCCCGGTGTACTTTAAATTTTTCTTCAATGTTTCAGTCATATACCTAAGGCAACTTCATATTTCTTTATCTTCCTGCTTGGTAAAAAGTTATTTTCTTAATTTCTAGCCCTGTAGTGGGTGACATGAAAGAAGGAGACAGAGGCAGGGAGCACGACAACCATGCTGGTGTAAACCTTCCTCTTCAGTCTTCACTTCAACAGCAGCAAGGTTAATGAACTTCATTTGATGTTTACAAAAATTATATTTTCACTTGATGTCCTCTGTAGTCATCTTGGGTTTTAGTCAGATCACTGAATTTAAGAATTATCTTTGGAAATATTGTGGTCCCATGTTGGTGTTTATTATTTCAAAAATAAATGTTGGAAACTTTCCTTTTCAGCTCAGTGCCGAGGTAAAGTTGATAATAAGAGAGACTTACGACGAGGTGCATCTCCTCTACCTCCCTGCACTGGTGCAATGTCAGCAGGACCTCTTATGGGGGGCAAGGGACCCATGATCATGGGTGGAAGCCCAAGTATGTTAAATATGGGTCCACCTGGGCAGCGTCATCCCTCTTCCACTCTCCAACCCCCAGGAATGGGGATGTCCCGAAATCAGCAGAATCTAAATAATATTCGAGGTAAGCATTGTCTTGTTTCATTGGTGCCAACTTTGATGTGAATGTAAATGATTTAAAGAGACTTTTGTGGACATACAGCAGAGCAGCGGATGAATGTTTGGGGATCTTGGCCTTCAAATTCATATTTTTTGCTTGAAAATTTTGTAAGCATGGTTCATCATGTGGCAATGTCATGTTGAAATATTAAATTTATCTTTATAGTTTGTATGTTTGAGGCTCTTTTGGGGTTCAACACATGTGTGCACACACACACACACACACACACACACACACACATAGAGGAAAGAAGACTATAAACAGATTGATAGAAAACACACACACGCGCACACACACACACACACACACACACACACACACACACACACACACACACACACACACACACACTACAAAATTTTAAAATAAGGATGGAAAATTTTGTAGATGACACAAGATGGGGGAACATGAGCAAAGCTCCCCTGCTGTATGGTACAACTAGGTAAATAAACACATAAAATTAGAGCAGAAACTACCATGTTCTATGAACTTAAGAGAGTGATATAGGAGCAACAGGTGCTCAGGAAGAACATGTATTGCATGTGTACAAAAGCAGTGGTGACTGCTGGGGAGCCACTCTCACTCACTGTTGATCAGTCGTGCCTTAGTTGTCAAGTGGATGCATCTGCTTTTGAATATAACATAAAGAGCTTCAATCATTTTTTTGTTTCAGTTTGATAAATTTTAACTTATTAAGCTTCACCCCTATTAAACTTATATTTTTATATTGATATTTCCATTATGCTAAGTAAAATTGAATTTGTTGAGCCATGGTGAGTGTTGTTGGGGTAGTGGGGACGTGTGGAACAGTAAGAAAAGTTAATAAAGGATACCATTGGCAAAAGTGTTTGGATAGCAATGCTCTAGCACATGTTCATTGTACAGTCCAGAATAGGCTTTCAAACAACTTGTAATGCTAATGGAATTTTTCCTATTTTCTGTGAGGATTCTGTTTTGTGGTCATTGCTCTGCTCGATAAAATTTTCCTTGATAGTTTTTTGTTCAGTCTTAAGGAATGTTTGTGTGTTTTACAAGTGATTTTGTATGGAAGAGTGGAAATAATGTTTTTTGTATACAGATAGACTATTATGGATTATGCAGTTACCAGAAAATGAAATTATCTTTCATTCTTAAATCAGCACTGCATGCAGCACAAGCCCAGGCGGCATTTGCCCAGCAGTTAATACGAAGTCAAACGCCAACAGCAGGTAATATTGGCCCAGCCCACCACAGACTGCCTAACACCAATCCCCCAGGCCCCCTTCATCAACTCCTGCTCAATAACAACAATCCTGCCACCTCCTTGCACCATCATAAATCAGGTAATTTTTCACATACTCTACATTTTTTAAGCTCGTGTTTGAGTTTATGGCCTCTCTCTCTCTCTCTCTCTCTCTCTCTCTCTCTCTCTCTCTCTCTCTCTCTCTCTCTCTCTCTCTCTCTCTCTCTCTCTCTCTCTTATTTTACACTTAGCTAGACTGGCTCCCTTCTTACATTATATATATATATATATATATATATATATATATATATATATATATATATATATATATATATATATATATATATATATAAAATATAATTGATGTATATGAGAAGTGTATAAGGTAAAGTATTTGTGTAATTTTCTCTGGTTGGCTTGCCTTGTTAATTTTTTCTTCTTTTTAACACTTTTTTTTTTTAATTATCATATGTAATGGTAAAAGATGGTATGCCAGAATGAAAAGTGTGGCAAATTGATATTTTGGTTAACATTCCTATTAAATAATGGCAATTTCTTTATTACAGAGGGTGGGCTGCATGTTCCAATTATGCCCATGGGAGGTAATTCACATCGCAGTTCACCAGTCAACTTGGCCCAGTTCTTTGGCAGAGATATCATGTCACGGGTGAGACTTTATTCTGTTGTGTTATTTTGTTTGTCAAATCTTATACTTGAGTTTACCTATTTTCGTGATATATTGTAGGATCTCTCTCTCTCTCTCTCTCTCTCTCTCTCTCTCTCTCTCTCTCTCTCTCTCTCTCTCTCTCTCTCTCTCTCTCTCTCTCTCTCTCTCGTTTTGTTTGGGAAAACTGATCTTACTGCTCCCAGTAGTTATTTATAGTAATATTTCATTGCAGCAAAGGGCATTATTTAGTCATAGTTACTGATATTTCTTGTTAAATTTAACATAAAACCATTTGGGGGATCATGCTATGGCAGGTATATACAAATAGTGATGGCCACAGGCAGCAAAACTTATTCCATCTTTTATTTTATAGATCACTTTATCTTTCTGATCTAATGTTATAACTTCCATGGCTCTTCACATTCTTTGCTCCTTTAGTATTGATTTGAGAATCAGTAGCCTTCCGTTTGTTGATCATGTTGGAAGTCGAGTACAAGTTGTGAATATTAAGGTGGCAATCACCAGAAAGTGGGAGAAGTACACGTAAAGCACTCTTGCAGTAGTATGTGCCAGACCTGGGTCGAAGTACATGTACTCATACTCAAGTACACAATATCATATACTTGTACTCAATCTTCACATACTCAACAATTTTACAATGTGTTGTGTGGTGACTGAAGTATTATTTAAGTCCATTGTTGAAAACTGATAAGCATGAGGATCAAACCCATAAACATCAAGGGTTTCCTGTATTTGTTACTCAAAGAGAAAAATGGTGGGAAAACTGTGATGTGGGTACTTTCTTTTCCTTTCTACTTCCTTGAACATAATCTTTGTCTCAATATTTTTAATATAATCAGGTTACTAACAGCAAAATCATTGTCATATTTTTTTGACAGCCAAAATCCAACAAATGAACACATGTGCACAATGTTGGCAAACAAAAATTGAGTTATTGTTCTTAGAGGTTGGGCTGGTTGCTTGGGCTGGAGGGAGTAAGGGAGGAGTGGTGGTGCAGCTTGGGTAGCCCAGTGTTGCCACCACCACTCACATAAATTCTAGTGGGTTAGCAACTGTAGTGTTTTTAATGCAAATTTTAAAAATCACTCCATATTGATACAAACATGGCACTTGCTAGACATGCATGTATATGGATGTAGAACACTATAGATTAACACTGAACTGATTTTGTTTATCCTTAGGTTCAAGCTGGGGGATTACCAGATTTACCTGGAGGCAAGGTTTTAAGTCTGGAAGAGGTGGAGCGGCTACAACAGACACAGGCTGTCCCCAACTGAGCTGTGATAACACAGCCGGTGGTGAGCCCAAAGAACTTTTGAACCATATCT
>CM035198.1:6805324-6847824 GCA_020233015.1 Callinectes sapidus | reverse complement strand
ATAAACTGATTTTTTGGGGGATTTACTTAATAAATTGAATGGGATTCCTTCATCATGTTAAAAGGCTTATAAACTTGATGGGGTCTCTTATCCTATTATTCTCAAAAACAGTGTCTGTGCTTGCACCTTGCCTGGTCAAACTCTTTCATCTCTGTATGTCAACTTTTACTTTTCAATGTTGCTGGGATTTTGCCTACACTCAGCCTGTTTCTAAACAAGGTGACTTCTGATTACTGAAACTACTATCCTATTGCTTCAATCTCCTTAGCTAAAGTTTTGAATCTATCCTCCTTAAGAAGATTTTTAAATATCCTTCACTTCACAATATTCTCTCAGATTGCTAGTATGGTTTCTGTCGGACACCTGTACTAGTGATCTGACTTTCCCCACCAAGTCTTGGTCATCTTCGTTTAGAGATTTTGGTGAAACTTTTGCTGTTCCCTTTGACATATCAAAAGCTTTTGGTAAAGTTTAGAATAAAGCTTTGATCTCCAAACTACAGCTTCTCATCTTCTATGCAGCTGCAGCTTCAACTTAACTTTCCTTCCCAACCATTCTATTGCTGCTGTGGTAGAGAGTCACTGTTCTTCTAAATTCATTAATAGTGATGTTCCTCAGAGTATTGTCCTGTTTCCCAATCTTATTATTCATCAATGATCTGAACTAAACATCTTGTCTTATCTACTCTTTTGGTTATGATACCATCCTACACTTTTCCATATCCTTTCAAAGATGACCAACCCCTTAGCAGATCACACAGGGATGCCACAGAATGCCTAAAGTTCTGATTGCTGTAAAATTTTTGATTGAGGGAGAGGAAACTTAGTTGTTAGTGTTCAATGTTGCAAAAATGCAATTTCTCCATTTATCAACACAACCTTCCAATCAACTATCCCCTTTTCAGTGACACTCAACTGTCACCCTCTTCTACACTGAATATCATTAGTCTCTCCTTTATTCATAATCTAAACTAAAAATTTCACATCTTATCTAGCTAAAACAGCTATGAAGCTAGATATTCTCAGTCTTCTCTACCAGTTCTCACCAACTGCCAACTCTGTACAGGGGCCTTATCAATCCATTTATGGAGTACTCTTCACATGTATGGGGTGTTCTACTCACACTGTCTTATTAGGGTGAAATCAACTATTTTTTATTTTATAACTTCCTCTCCTCCAAATTTCGATATTTTCATGCCAACTGCTTTCCTGATCTCGCTCCCCCTCCTCTCACAGCCTCACTGCATAAGACTCTTCTTTCTCTCATCAATATTCTGTCCTCTAATGCACAAGTTAATCAATACTTTCAATCTTTCATCACTTTCTGTGGTAAATTCCTACTTCTATATTTCCATCTTTGATCTGACTTCCTTTAAAATAGAGGTTTCAAGATATTTATCCCTTTCTTTTGGCTAATTCTCTCAGACCTACTCAAGGGCTGTAATGTTGCTTTTGTTGCCCTTCACCAGATTTCTGCTCCAACATAAAGAGAATATATATCTATATCTATCTATACACACACACACACATCTATCTATCTATCTATCTATCTATCTATATATATATATATATATATATATATATATATATATATATATATATATATATATATATATATATATATAATTATCCAGACAACAATCCCTCCTTCATTGGAACTTTAGTTCCCACGTTTACAAACATTTGAATTTTTTTTCTTTTTATCTTTTTTTTTACTATCTTTGTCCTACTATAATATGTTTCATTAAACACATACTTGTATTTTTTTGTTCAATCTTTTCATGAACTTAGTACTGGAATGTAATACATTTCATACATGAGAGCCATTTATGTAAGGATTCCATTCACATAGCTTTGTTTACGAAGTTGAAATCTAAGGCTTTTCACCCTCCCTCTACAGTTTGTCTTCAATCTCAAACACTGGTACAGTATTGCATCTTGTGTTACTTTCTACCAGTGTTTAGTACTTGGTTGCTGCTTTTATAAATCAGCTGTAATAAACTTTTTTTAACCAGTTAAAACATACATACTTTTTGCCAGTTATTCACAATTGCAAAATTATTCTTGCACATTTTTTAAGACACCTAAATACCTTTTGGTGTTTAAAATTCACTAGTTTTCTCTCACATTAACTTAGTCCATGTTATAAATCTAAGAATCAATATTTCCGTTTTCGTTTCCTGCATTATATCCCTTCTTACAACTTTTGATAGTATTAATAGAGGAAATATGAACAAAGGTGGCTAATCTATTTAAAAATTTTCATTTCTGTTTTTGTTCTATTATTTAATTTATTTATTTTTTTCTTTATTACATTTGTGAGTCTTCACTTATAAAGTTGTCTAAAAGGGAGTAGAGGGTAAAGAAATTGAGTATTTGAGCCATTGAATAACTGTTTATCCTTTGCCACAAGAAGAAAATTACAAAGATCTGAAACTGGGAAATTATCTGTTCAGTCATACCACTGATATAAGTAAAAAGAGAAATCACTTGCTCATAGGACTTTTCTTCATAGTTTTTTTTATATATATTTTATGAAAACAGTAATTCATACAGGATTTGTAAGGGCACTCTGAGCTCCTCACTCAGTCTTATTGTTTATCTTCCTACATAAGGGAGAAGCAGTAGCTTAATGATAACTTTTTAGCTGTGGTGATCTTTATGATCTGAACTTGAGTCCTGCAAGAAGCCGACTATTGCTGAGTGACAGAATACCCACATGCTTCTTTTTAACTAACTAATGAGGATTGCACTAAGAACCCAGGTAAGTTGCAATTTTGCTTTACTTGTGTGGCTTGGTAGGTGGTGACAGACTCAAACATCACACAACAATTATATCAAGTTTAGTATATATCTTCATGTTTCCCTTAAAAAAAAAAAAAAAAAAAAAAAAAAAAAATAGATATATATATATATATATATATATATATATATATATATATATATATATATATATATATATATAGTTGGAATCTACATATTTCAAATTAATAGATGCAAGGACTGTATATCCTTGTTAATTTATTTCATCTTCCTCCATTTCCATGACTAATTTTAGGTTATATTTGACATCTTTTTTTCCCCAACAACCATAGGCAACTAACTGGTGTAAGTATTTAACCAATTGGCACATCCTTCAACAACTATAGTTACAAGATCTTCCTTTGTACTTTCCATTGCTCTTACAGTCTTCTATATTCATAACCACAACACTACCTCTAAAAGGAGACGTCCACACCATCAATTTGAAATTCGTTTCTCCCCATTTATTTCACCTCCCAAATGTCCTATTACCTTTCATTATTATGCTTTTCTTGTAATTCCCCCTATTTACTTGCTTATTTTTACAATATGTCACAGAAGCTACATCTTTATTTGTTCATTTTGGTTAATCTCATTTACATTATTCACAGTCCATTCAGTTATTTATTTATTTTTTTTTTTCTATTTAGCATTTTACTCCAATATTACTAATTTTTGTTCTCACTTCTCTCACAACTCTAAACTGAATAGGCATGGTAGCATCACACATCCTTGCTACACTCCTTTTTGTTACTCCTTTCTTTAATCTAGAATTTTCCATTTACCTGAAAACATGTCTTAGCATCTTTTGGGACTTCATTCACTCAAATTTTTAGATCATAAAACTCGATGAACTCAACACATTTTACATTACCTAACAATCAATTTTCTCAACCAACTCCAGATCAGTAAAATTGTCATATATTTTTTTTATTGTAAATAAAACAGTCCATAATTTCTAGGGAGATTTTATTGAATGAAATCACATATAGGCTGTCATGAACATATGACAGTCAACAAATATTTTTGTACTAATATGCTAACTATGTGTCCCAAACTATGCCATAATTAGGTGTAGCTGCAAGAGCTGTGACAGACGGGTGTAGTCTAAAGTAAGCATTTTGTCTCAGCAATGTGTGGTCCTCCTACCTTACCATTAAAAGAAAGGGTTATCTTACTTATATACGTACGTAACTGGACTGGTCAATGTAAATGCCTTGTAACATTAATGGTAGTTTCATGCATCCTTCCAGTCCCTGACAATCTTACACTTGTAGCTACTTCATTTTCAATCAGAGTAGTAAAAATCAGCAGACACCCTTGGTGGGCTTGGTCCCATCATTGCAAGTGTACAGTCAACAGAAGTACAGGATAAGGCCCCATCAACTGAATAAACTATTTGAGAAACATAAAATACATAGATGCTACTTGCTATGAGCTTATACTCACTGGCTACATATCTCCTGTTAGCCTCTTGGAATACAGTTCACAAGTAACATCAGGTCTATTAATGGTTTAAGTACAACACATTTTTGGTGTTTCAAGGCACATATTTACACAAAAACTGACCAAGCAATTACAAATCATAGGAAATCCAATCCTTTCTATCTATGTTGGAGCACAATAAACAAGACTAACATTTGTTTCAAGTAATGAACCACCATCTAATAATATTTGAAGTTAGCATTAACATCCTGTTAAAGTTGACATAATTGAGGCACATTTATTTTTTTCTTTTACCTGGTCTGCATGCACATAGTGGACACTAACTTCGAGTAGTGCAGTGTCTTGGCAATGCTGCACTTCACCACACATTCGACCCTACAATAAACAATCTCCCCCCTCCCCAAGTATGGCATGTGCCCCGTCATGGTTGTCTACAGGGCCTGAGGTAAACAGATGGTAGGGTCATATCAGGTATATCTGCACTGAAGTCTTTTGATTTTTTAATACATGGTAAGAGTCGTGCATTTCAATTTATATTTTACAGTCAAACGTTAGCAAAAAAGGGAAATATATCTTAAGCACCCGTTTTCTTGCAGCTAGCAACGTCATCTTTCTCCACAACATATACTTTACAATCATAAAATGTGTAGCTTACCTACTATTGTTTGTAACTCACAGCTGTACACGGAATCTGATCCTTCATGAAAACTAATACTACTGACATATTTACAGATCGACTTTCTATTCAGGGATGTGTTCTTATTCCTGTCTTGTTCTAAGTGAGCGGGTTACATTGACTTATCTTGGCCGGCTGTGAAGTATCAGGAAAGCGACAGAGGCACAACGTAGCACAAGACTTCTCGCCGAGGCGCAGTCGACTTTTCCAAGACCACACTAGCAATTCCACGGCTCCTCGTTTACGCATTTCCTCATATTCCCCATCTGGAATCGTTGCTATATTCCAAGAACTACCATTAGGGCTACTGAAGAGGTGTCAGGATAGAGCGCAGGGGAATTGCAAGGTAAAGGTACCATTTCAACGCAGCACAAAACATTCTTCACTGTTCTCATACGAGTGAACTTTCAAAGGCTATCACAAGGCCAAACCAATGACTACGTCCTCCCGTGGGTATTTCCTCTTGCTTCTACTTGCTTAACTATATGAATAACCACGAAAGTACCCTCGAAGAACACCACGGCCAATCAAGAGGCTAGAAGATGGAGCAGCGACCGGATTACGAATAAAGGCCCTGGTTTAAGGTCAGCCGGGGCTTTGTTTACATGGGGAGTGCAAATGGCCGGCGGCAGGAGAGGCGAGACAGGGAAGGTCCTCTGGCGGCCACCAAGGCAAGCCGCACTGAAAGCATCATGACACCGAAACCGCTCTCTCCTCGTTGTAAGTGTTGACCATTATTCCTCTTGTTGGCATTGATGTAACGCAAGGTGTGGGCCCAGATATTCTAGGAGCCTTGGTACCTTCGTAGAACAAGTAACATAAGTGAAATGTGCCATGACATCTGTATAGGAAAGGTTTTTTCTTGGCATGTATTTGCTACCATTCAGTGGGTGGCCATATTGAAATCAAACTTAATACCGATGTTTAGGGTCGTAGAAGTAGAGACGTGTTGCAACATTATTTGGCCACGGGGCACTGATATTGGCACTACTAAAGCATTGAGATGCAGTGACGTGATTCTAAGCTATTGCGTGTGAATAGTGAAGAACACTATGTGATCGTCAAAGGTGTATTTACGCAATGACCACCGAAGTTTCGGACCAATAGCTAGTGACATACGTTGTTAGTGATACTGCCTATGACTCCAGAAACCCCAGACAGTGCGATCTTTGGTTATCGACGAGGAGTTCAGTGTTATGATCTGAAGGCGTCAGCAATATACAAACCGTGGCCTTTAGCGTAAAATTGCAAGCAATTTGTGGCAACATATTTTAAGCTAAGTTAGCTTTATATCAAGAGTAACTGCCCCCATATCTTCACAGAATACCTAATTGGATGCCTTAGTGGTGGTCGTTGGTGTGATGTGGTATGAACGTCATAAGTATTCTTTGCAGTTGATACCATTGTATGATCTTGAAGGTAGCTACTGAAGATGTTCATTTAACACTTGTTGATATATTATCTGAATGATGTCGGTGCACATCTTCTTCTATTAATGATTCTGAATTAGTGGCTTTACCGGGCATTGTTGTTTGAACCAAATTTGGGTACAAATGAGTTATGTTGGCAAACAATAATAATACATTAAAATTTTCTGAAAGTTATTAGCTTTAAAGTTAGCTTGTGAATCCATTTTTAGGTAGTCAGAACCAATGGAAGCTTTATGCTTGGTATTGTACAATTCAAGGGTGGTATTTTCTTAAAGAAAATAATGCACTTTAATCTTTGAAGTCTTTAGTGAGTGTTTTGATACCAGTGAACCTTGAGACATTTGTGATCAGCTGTTCTTCATTTTCATTGTGTTGGTAATTTTTCAGGGTAAGGTGTTGAACAACTTGAGGCAGCACAGTATTGGTGCTGTTTCCCCATGTCATTGATTATTGCTATAGTTAGGTGTACCAGTGTGTGGGTAAAATGTTGTTACCTCATCTTTGAACAAGTAGAAGTCATCATAACTGTTATAGTGTTTACCTTTTAGGAGATACTTGATGGAATTCAGGCTTGTTGATATTGGATAAAACTCAAAAGTTATAACCATAAATAATGCCAGTTAACATATTGTAGGATTGTGTCATCAGTTAGAATGACAACTAGTCAAATGATAAATTAGACTGCTGTGGAGAAAATTATCTCAGGCTGGCCAACTGCTTGATTGATTGTGACTGTTGTGGGACTTTCTTGTGTGTGTGTGTGTACTTTGGTAGTTTTGTATTATATATATATATATATATATATATATATATATATATATATATATATATATATATATATATATATATATATATATAAGTAAGTTACTTTTAGAAGTTAGGGTTAGTGTTATCAGTCATTGGAGTTTTTATTTATTTATATTTTACTAACTCATTAGTGGTGTTGGTGTGGAGATCCATCAACTCTTCATATTCTACTTTTTTCAAAATTGTAATGAGAATTAGCTGATTGTGCTTATCAGAGACAGTTGAGTTGCTATGTAGAAGTGGCAACTGGCACATATGATAAGTCAAGTTATGGGGAGCTCTCAGAGGTGTCTGTTTGGTATACTAGTCTTATCTGGGACTCATGGGTTTTTTATGTCTTGAATGTTTCCACTTGACGCAGCTACATATTCCAGCTGGCCTTTTGTTGCATGGGGGTTGACACTGGCCTTACAACTCTCCTAGGGACTTGACCACAGGACTTACTGATGCACCACATACACTCACTAATACACAACCAGGTTAATTTCATACACACACACACACACACACACACACACACACACACACACACACACACACACACACACACACACACACACACACTTATTAAAAGAGACAATATTGTCCTATGGACATCCTGATTACTATTCTTAATTGAAAAAAAAAAAAAAAAAAAAAATATGGCAAATCATATTTCAATAAAAAAAAAAAAAGTGCTGGTGGGTTATTTGGTGAATTCTGTATATTTAATGATTATAATTGATACTCTAATTATTATGAAGTAATCATCCTAATATCAATTGCTATTTTGTATTTTAGTCAGCATAAGTTCACAGTACTTTTGGCAAGGAATTTATTAATGCTTACATATAATGTTGGGATGATGAAAATCTTGGAAACAATAATCACTACCTTTTTTAAAAATTTATTTATCATTATTAATTTTTTATGTTTTACCAGCTCATTGCTATTACACAGATAGCACCTTTAATATTTTTGTTATTATTATTATTATTATTATTATTATTTATTATTATTATTATTATTATTATTATTATTATTATTATTATTATTATTATTATTATCACTATTGTTATTGTTGTTATTATAGTCATTACTGTTATTATTATTTTTTGTTTTGCTTCCAACAGAATGAAGTGAAAGAACTAAGTCTCCAAAATGGACTATCCTAAAGGTAAGTAAATAATGCTTGTTTTGCAAGAAATAACTTTAAAGTTATGTAAATATCCTTTTCATAGTAATTCACTCTACCATTGCACTTCATTACTAGTATGATTTCAATGTTAAGATTATACATATACTAGAATTGTTATGGATGCATGATTATAAGAAGTTTGTGATACCATCCAGTGTCCTTGTTGACATGATATGCTGTGTATTTTTTCATGTAAGAGGGGGAAGCCAGCCAAGGGCAACCAAAAAAGCAAAAATAAAAATAAAAAGCCCACTAATTGCTAGTGCCCTAAAACGGTAAAAGAATTAGCCAAAAGTTGGACAAATGTCTTGAAACCTCCCTCTTAAA
Organism: Callinectes sapidus; assembly: GCA_020233015.1. Classification (NCBI taxonomy): domain Eukaryota; kingdom Metazoa; phylum Arthropoda; class Malacostraca; order Decapoda; family Portunidae; genus Callinectes; species Callinectes sapidus. The sequence continues at coordinate 6,839,160 of CM035198.1, read as the reverse complement.
GTCATAGGAAGTTGGAAATACAGAGGCAGACAGGGAGTTCCAGTGTGCTTAGTTAGCTTTGATATCATTTACATGATACAATTTAAGTAGTAAATTATAATTATGCATTTTTCATTATGCATCTGTTTTTCTGCTGCCTTTAAATTACCTAACACAAATCATTAAGATTCCTGTAGCACTATTGGAGAGAAGAATAAGAGTAATGAATGGTAGTATAATACTAGAATAAGGCATGAACTCAGTGGGAAAACACCAGTGGACACTGAGCCTGTCACTAAAGATTGCAAGGATTTTTTTTTTTTTTTTTTTTTTTTGTCATATGCAACAGTTCCCACAGGTGTCCACAGTATCTGTCATAAGGGTATTGCCTCTACAGAGACCATTAGAAAAATATTTTCCATTCCTTGCCATAAAGTGGGGAAAATATGGTCTTTAATTGTGATCAGGAGAGGATCGGGTAAATGAGTGGTGTGTAGAAAAATGGAATTGCAGAGAAAGATTACTGCATTTTCTAGAAAAGCACATCAACAACGTAAGCAAGGCAGTTAAATATATTATTATAGGAAGCATTCTCTCTCTCTCTCTCTCTCTCTCTCTCTCTCTCTCTCTCTCTCTCTCTCTCTATATATATATATATATATATATATATATATATATATATATGTATATATACTTTACTGACTTTCAACATCAGGACAGTGTATTTCATCATGGAAAAACATTATTGCACAAACACAGATACTTACAAATATGACAAATCTAATAAGTTTCTATACACAGGTAATATATGAGGTACAAGGGAGAGATGGATGGGTGGACTCTGTATTTAGATATAAAAAAAGGTGTTCAACAGAGTACCCCCCCTAGAAGACTCCTATAGAAAATAGAAAGTGTAAGAGGAGTACAGGGAAGTTTTTTAAGGTTAGGAACTATTTAACAGGAAGAGAAATTAGGATAGTGATCAGAGACCCCATCAAGTTGGAGCACAGTAACTAATGGTATACCACAGGGTTCAGTGCTGACACCAATTATGTTTCAAATTTATATTAATGACATAGATACAAGAAAATTTGAGTATCTTCTTATATTTGCTGAATGATGATGCCAAACCCTTGAGAGTAATGAAGAACTATGAGGATTGTATGGAAGATATTGATAAGATCTGGGAATAAAGTCGGAAGTGGAAATTAGAATTGAATGCCAAGAAATGTCATGTGATGGAAATGGAGAAAAATAATAGGTCAATATGGGGGTAAAAAATGAGGGAAGAGATCATAATGAAGAAAGGAGAGAAAGCCCTAGGAGTGATATACAAGACATTCTAACACCAGAAAGGCACATAAATGTGTTCTTTGCTTCAGCATATAGGACACTAGCAAATATCAGGGTGGCATTTAACTACATGGAAAAAAACATGATGAAAAAGGTAAAAATAACCATGACTTGAATATGCAGTAGTGGTGTGGTCACACATGCTAAAGGACATCAGAAAACTAAAAAGAATTAAGAGGATAGCCACAAAGATGGCTCCAGGAATAAAGAACCTCCCATTTGAAGATAGAGTAGAGGAAATGGAGCCATCAACTTTGAAGGGTAAACAGGAAAGAGAAGATTTAATAACAATGTAGAAGTTAGTGAACAATATAAAAAAGATAGATTGACAAGGCCAGATGTCACTGATTGAAGATGGAGGTAGATGGACAAGAGGGCACTCAAAGAAAATTAGGAAAAGTTAATGTTTGAGAAACATTAAAAAGTTTAGTTTTCCACAGGACGGTGGACATTTGGAGCAGATTGAATGATTAGATTGTAACAGAAAAAAGTGTGCACAAATTTAAGGAAAAATTGGATGAGATTAGATGTGGAAACAGGTCATCATGAGTCCCTATAATATACAACTAACACACACACACATACATGAACAACAGGAAGTTAGTTTCAAAAGATTATAGAAGAGTTAGCTAAGGAAAGAGAACAGAATGTTGCCAAAACTGTTGCTAAGTTGATTATGGAAAGGGAAAATTTGGTTAGAGATACAGTAGGAAAGAAGAAATATGTTGTCTTTAGATTGAAAGAAAAGTCATGCCTGTTAGGCATGAAGGGAATGAATATGAGGAAAAACAAGCTAAGAAAATAGTGGTGGAGCTGAAGGATGATGAAAAGGAAAGTAGGAGTCTGAGTGATGAAATTGAAGAAGTCTACAGACTTGGGAAATACAAAGAGGGCAAAATACATCCTTTAGAGATTAGATTAAAATCACAAGCAGGTGCTGAATAAATTCTGGCAGATTCCTGAAGGCTGGCAAGGAAAGGAACTTATAAAAAAGTATGGCCAAGATTTAACCTGAATGAAGATGAAAGAGCTTACTTGGGCAACTTTGGAAAACGGCTAAAGAAAAAAATAAAATTGAACAGCTAAGGAGAGGATGTGCTACTGCTGGAAAGTCAAAGACATGAGATTAAGGAAGTGGTAAACAAGGAGAACAAAAGGGAAATAAGTATCACAGTAGAAGAGGAAGGCTATTAAAGTCATACACAAATGTAAATTGTGTTTTAACAACACTAATGTAGTTAAATGATTATCTAAGAGACAACAGGCCTGACATGGGATTAACTGAGTCTTTCTATATGAAGGATTGGAATTATTGGACATTGGGAAAATAGATATGTACAACATATGGAAGAGGAATAAGACAAAAAAGGAGGAGTGATGTTACTTGTAAAGAAAGAGTTGCAGGTGGATGAAACTACTTGTGGAGAAAAGAGTGCAGAACTGGTGAAGGTATGAACAAGAATTCAAAGAGAAAGAAAGAGAGACTTTGTTGTTATCTTTGTTCCACCCAAAACAAATACAGGAATGTGCTAAATGATATGAGAGAATGTTTATAGAGGTTAATTGAGGAGAGTAAAAACCTAAGTCATGGGAGACTTTAATTGTAAGGGGATTTCTTGGGAGTATGTGACAACTGAGGAAAGAGAAACATCCTGGGGACATAAACTATTGAATCTGGCAGTAGATAACATCCTAACTCAATGGAACAAAGATAATGAGAGGAAATTCTGAAACTTCACATTTGGACTTAGTGTTTACCAAAGAACCAGATACTTGAAAACTTCAAATATAAATCTTCTTGGGAAGAATGATCATGTATTACTTGAATTCAGGCTTCAGATCAGAAGAAAAAAGACATGAAGCTTATAAAATAGGAGGTACAGTTGCAGTAAAGCTTTGTACAACTAAGGAAATACTTTGAACAAACAGAATGAAGTTGTTTTTGTTGGAGAAAGCCAGTGGCAAGTAAAAAATTATGATAGAAAATTATAGTGAAGGAATAAGGAAACATGTGCTAATCAAGAAAATTATTTAGTCTAGACATTTCCTTGTTTAACAGAAAAAATGAGTTAGTAAGGATGAAAAGAGTAAAATCCTGGAAAAATGTAGAAGAAAAAGATGTAATCATTGGTTGTACTATACACAAAAAGGTAACAAGTAGTACATCAAGATTTGGAGAATGGAACCAAAAACTATGAGTGGATTAATAATGTATAGACCAGCTTAAAGTGTTCTATAGATTTATAAATGGCAAGCTGAAAAACTAAGGAGAAATAAGCTTTGAACTGTATGTATGTATGTCCCAGAAGAGATAGCAGGAGTGATGAACAACTGGTTCCAGTCAGTCTTTCCTAGAGAAAATGACTATCAATGTCAAGCATATGCGAAAATAAATTGTGTGAAAAAATCCAAGTGTCAGTAGAAGAAGTAAGATAAATAATGGAAGAACAAGATACAAAGAAAGCCTCGGCTCCTGATGGAGTATCAGGCTGGATTATAAAGGAATGCAGTCACCAGTTAGCAGACAAAGCCTACAACATTATTGTGAGTTCCTTAACAGAGGATAAAAGTTCCATCAGATTTGAAAAGAACTGATATTGTACCTGTATTCAAAGGAAGAAACAAAGAAGATGCTTTGAATTATTGACCAGTGTCATTAACCAGTGTAATAGCAAAAATATGTGAAAGGATAATAAAAGATAGATGGACGGAATATCTGAAGGAGAAAGATATATTGACAGATAGACAATTTGGTCTCAGAAGAGGAAGATCATGTGTTAGATAGACAATTTGGTCTCAGAAGAGGAAGATCATGTGTTAAAAATTTTGTAAGCTTGTACTCAAGAATAATAGATGTAATGCGAGTAAGAGATGGGTGAGTGTATTATATCTACATGGATTTGAAGAAGCCAATCGACAGGATCCCTCACGAAAGGTTATTGTGGTAACTTGAATGAAAGGGAGGGCTTCTGAAATGGACAACAGACTTTTTGAAAGACAGAAATGAGAATTACCATAAGAGACAAAAATTCAGCCCAGAAAAAGAGTCTGAAGTAGAGTTCTGCAGAGACCAGTATTACCATACCTCTTTTCCTGCATGTTACAACTAGATAAATGCATACACACACATATATATTTGTATGCACATGGACTTTTACTATAAAGTAGCTATGGTTTGTATTCTTTCTCTTTTAAGTGACACTTTTCTACACAAATTTTGGTCAGAACTATTCTTTTATTCTTTTTGCGTATACTGCATTTACGTGAGGTTCTTATCTTGTTTTGTAATGGCTGTTGAGTCTATTCTTCTACAATACAGTCATGCTGGTCATTGCTAACATTTAAGCCACACTTAAACTAAATACATCTTGTATCTATTAGTCCTTTAGTGGAGCTTTATCTCATCTTCTTTCTTTAGGCAGGATTTCTCACTTATGTTGGTATATATTTGTAAATTTTTGTATTCATTGTCATCCAGATTTGCAGTAAATATTGCTAGAATCGTCATAATGGGTGTTGTTCTATTACACTGTATGGTAATGGAAACAGAAATATTTAAGAGATAGTGAAGACTATGATGTTGTGTTAAGATGTGTGTTCACTTTCATCAAATTTTATTTTTCCCTTTTCAGAAGTACAAGAAAAACTTGCTCATTTGCGCTCGTATGTCCCATTTGTGGAGCGTATGATCTCCAAGCTACAAGTGCGCTCCCAGCTGGTAGGTGCTAGTCATGGACAACTTGAGAGACTTCATGGCTTGCACGGGTTTCTCACCAACCCAATACCGAGAGTGTAAGTATTTGTAACTTTTTGTGTATGTTGTGTATTTGCATGTTACTGTGGTAAATGATTTTTATCCCAATTTACAGGAACAAGATAACTTCATCTCAACATTGTAAAGATAAAACATGCATGCTGCTGCTGTGGTCAGGATGAAAGCTGCTCACAACTTCATTTTTATCTTATCTAGAGCTGTGCTAAGGATGACTTTCTCTGTTACATACCATTGTTTTTATCTGTGGTGTCAAGATTATTCAATGAAAAAGCAACTTTGAACAAAAAGTGGTATGAACTTGTCAACTCCATCCATAACTTTAAATCATGCTGTCCCTTTCTATTCATATGGGTTTTTTATGGGAATTTATAGTCTAAAAGAGACCACCAAATGGAGACCTCCTATCTGAAAGCCCACCTATTTTTTACCCTGAGTGGACTCCAAATTTCCCCTGGAATGTGTTCAGGATTTGAACCCATGGGAATCTCTCAGCCCTTAGAGTGCATGTGGTTCCACTGTATTATGGCAGCCCTTTTATATGTAAGGGAGATGAAGGGAAAAGAATAAAACTTGTACTGTCTGAGCCAAGTGGGAGCCAGGTAGAATGAGCCATCAACCAATCAACTGCAAAGTTTACAGGATACAGCATTTGATCAGTGATGAGGTTACAAAAGTGGCATGTCTCCTGTTACAAGTTAGGAATATTCTTGAATGAACTATGGCCAGGAATCTCATATATGAGGTGAAATTTCACTTTGGTTTTGAAGCAAGATTGTGTTGAAATTTGTGTCATGGTAAGTGATACATACGTGCAAGAGTGATGTCTGAACAAAGGAGAATTGTACATGTTAGGGATAAATAGGTTTGTTTGTAATGAGTAATTGGTGAAGCTGCCTCAAAGGTTTGTATTGGGATTTAACTGCATCTGCTTTGATGTGGGGAATACATCTATTAGAAGCAGTAGAGTTAAAACACATCTTCTGTTTTGGATAATTTAGATATGTTGTGCTACTAATATTTAAGCATTGATGATCTTTACTCTTCTTTGTGAGGTAACTTATACTCTTGGTATTTATGTTCTCTTCTCTTGGTATTTATGTTGTTCTCTTAGTTGTCATCATATTGAAATAGAATGATTAAGATAATAAGATATTTTAATCCTTACATGTTTCAGGCCAAGAATGGAGATGCTGGAGAAGATGGAGGCTGTGATACGTAGCATGCAAGACAAAGTCCATAGAGCACAAGGGGTAAGAAGATTGAGGGAAAAAAACTTTACTGTGCTGTGTTGTTAGCTTTATTTTTTAGTAGCTCAAATTGAGATTGAGGCAAAATAGATTTCCTGGAATGTATGCTTTGTAAGAATATATACTCTCATAATCTATAATGTCAGTGGATTTGTAAGAACTATATATGAGTACCAAGAATTAAAAGAATAGAAGAAGAGAGATTGTGCATTGCACAGCATATTGTTTTAGAATAATACACAATATTTGATAAAGCCATTCCCTACCTACCTCATTATAATTAGTTTTTCATTATGAATGGCCCTGCTATGGAAGCATGCAGCCAACTTCTTGTGTGAAACAGGGTTGTCTGCAAGACTATCTCTTTCCACCAGGAGCTAAAAGTGTGAATGTATATGAGTGTGAAAGCTGTGTGGTACCATGTCTTGGCCACTCAATTTGCAATTGTTTGCTTTGTATGTGATTAAATAGATTACTAGCCTTGTGTGGCCTCTAGATAAGAATGATCTATGTAGGTTAGGTTAACAAAGCCATGCTGAATTTTGACAAGAAATATGCTCAGGCAGCAAACCATGATGCTACATGTGTGAAACTATGAAGTGGGTATCACTCTTCAAGGAAAGCCCGGTACATGTATATGAATGAGGTGCCACATGTGCATCACAAATGACATTTTCACCTTTTCCACTCAGTGGATTTTCAAAACATTTCCTCCATCCTCATTCTTTTAATAATGGGTGAAGACATCTCAGAAAACAGATCTGTTTAGGTCTTTTCATAGATTTATTTTGTTTGAATGTTGTTGTTTTGATTTAGTATGGCTAAGACTTCTATCATTAGGTGTATCCAGCATTACTAGTGGTTTGAATATCATACATGTTGTGATGTAGACCGTAATTGGAAGTTTCTGAAGTTGATAAATCTTGTAATAGACTTAACACTGCTTTATTTTTATGAAAAATTTAGGAGTTAGAGTTAGCTCTAATCCTAGTCTAAGAAAACAATGCATTGAGGCTAGAAATAAAGCAAATAGGCTACTAGGTTACATCTTTAGGAGTGTTAAAAGTAAAAGTTCAGAAGTTATATTACAGCTATATTTGGCGCTGGTTAGACTGCATTTGGCTTATGTGGTACAGTTCTGGTCCTCACATTATAGGAAGGATATAGATCTACTAGAATCAGTGCAAAGGAGAATGAATGCCTGAAAGGATACAAGGGTTGAGAAATATTCCATATTATGCGAGATTAAAGGTATGGAATTTTCATTCTTTAGAGAAATGTAGGTTAAGGGGGAACCTGATAGAAGTATTTAAGTGGTATAGGGGGTTATAACAAAGGGGACATTAGCAAGTTTCTTAGGGCCAATAATCAGGATATAATCAGAAATAACTGGTTCAAACTGGAGAAATTTAAGTTTAGGAGAGAAATAGGAATGAACTGGTTTTCAAATGGGTAATTGATGAGTGGAACAGACTCAATTATCATATTGTTAGTGCTCAGACATTGGAGAGTTTAAAAAGAAGATTGGACAAGTTTATGGATGAGAATCATAAGTGGAAATAGAGGTATTCACACAGGGACTGCCATGAATAGGTCTCTTGCAGCTTCATTCATTTTCTTATGTTCTTATGTTTATTTTCAGAAACCAGCTGGATCCAGTCCTGTTGCGGGAACCACACGTTATCCTCAAGAAACTGGTCATGCACGAACAGGAAGTAGCTCATCTGATCCAAGAACGTCCGCCAAGCAGTCTGTTGGGCCTAGCCGGACTTTCTCAAATGCAGGACAAGTGAACAGCCCACAAAGAACCCATCAACATTCACCAGTGGCTCGATCAGGATCAGCTGACTGGCAAAATAAAAAGGACTCTGCTGGAAAAGGGGAAAAGCGAAGGGAAGGACAAAGTGAAAGGCCTAGAGAAAGAGGACCAGAGCCAGTCAGAGAAGGCAGCTATGATAGAAATAGACGTGAAAGTGAGCGTGGGGATCCAAGACATGCCGAGAGAAGTAGAGATCGGAGAAGTGATCGGAGTCGAGAGAGAGAGTATGAGAGGAGTAGGTCAAGGGAGCATGAGCACAGACGAGAGACAGACTCACACAGGTCTCGAGAAATGGAGAGAGGTTCAGACCGGGATGGTAGATTAAGAATTTCATGCGAGAAGGAATTTGAGAGAAGACAAGGAAGTTCTAAAGATAGAGAATATGAAAGAGACAGGAATAGAGAGTTTGGTAGAGTTAGCAGTTCTCAGGAAAAAAGTGAATATGGTAAGGAGAGAGATTATCGTCGCAGGAGTCAAGATTGTAGCAGTGGTGACAAAGACAGGAGACAGACAGAAGGACGGAGTACTGGAGAACAAGAAAAGACACAAAGTGAAGGGAAAGTGTCTTCAAGGTGGAGCAGTCTTCTTGATCTCCCCATGCCACCCCCAACAGTTTCCCAAGACACACCACATTCTAGTGATTCCAAGAACACCAGGCCTGTTAATGATGAAAAATTCCAGAATTCCAGGGAAAAGCTTCAGAGGTTATTTGGTATACAGGGAGAACCCTCTGGAGCAAAAGAAAGGGAAGGAAAGCCAACAGCACCAAAGTCTAGGGGATGGCGAGATGAAGTAAGGGCTAGGAAGGACAGTTTCCTTTCCCAGAGATACCCCCAAAGTTCTGGTGACATTGATGAGAGAGTAGATATTCATCCTCAAAGACATAAGTTGCCACCACCAAGAGAACCTCCTTGGGAGGCTTCTCATCGCAATACACCCATGGCTTTCCCTAACACTAAAACTCCTGAACCAAGAGAACACTCAGAACAGTGGAAATCTGGAACTGTGAACAAAAATACTGAAAGTAACCCTGCAAAAGGCGAGCACTATGAGTCAGCAAGGGATACACCTCTATCACCGGATCAGTCTCCAGTTCACCAGTTTGACTCACTGGACACACCCATGTCACCTGATGCAGAGGGATCTTTCAGCCCTGTCATATCCTCAGAAGAGTGCACACCAGTAAAGACCATTCCTCTGGAAAATGTTCAGCAGAAAGGAGTAGATCTTGAAGCAATAAAGAAAGCTTTGGCTCAAATCCGGGCAAATGAAAAGAAAAGTGAAAGCAGTCAAGGTCCATCATATCGTTATGAAGACTTTGTTGGCCCTGCTTCAAGTTCCAAACAAGATGAAGATGAGCCGTATGATCCAGAGGAGGTATGGAATAATCAAGCACACAGAGCATCTATGGCAAATAAGTCTGGACTTCCTGTATTATCTAATTCTGGAGATACTGATTTGCGCTCAGTACAAAAGGATGTGACGTCCCTACCTCAGAATTATCAAGGCAAAGTGCAGCCTGGAAAAGTTGGATTTCAAGGTTCTGTAGCATTTGCTAAAGAGGAAACTCACAGTCCTGGACCTTCTAGAAATGCACTTCAACCAAGCAAGTCTCCTCAGAGGCAAACAAGCACTGACAGTCCCAGAGCCAGTGTGCCTGACCATCCTGTAACCTCAGGATCTGGATGGTTCCAGAGTGGTTCAGCTTCAGTATCCAGATCAAATAGTTCAACTGATACTGATATGAGAGTCCACCCTTCCAGAGGAACATTACCGAGGCACGTAGCACCCCCACAAGAATCATCATCACCCATATCACAGTCATCTCTCTTTCAGCCTCCTCGCCCAGCTCATCCTTCCCCTGCTTCTGTAATTGCTCAAAGATCAACAAATAGACCACCTGAGGACTTACTTGATAAAGATGCACGTAACTACATGGGGAGTAGGTTTGACAGTGTTCGTTCGCGAATTGCCCACTCCAGCAGCGAACTCATCAAACCAGGTCAACAAGGTGTTGCTGCCAGTCAGATGGAGAAGTATAAGATTAAAAAGCAAGGATCAAGTGCTTCAGAAACAAAGTCAGCATCATCAATAAGCTCTTCATCCTCAAAACTAGACATGGGAAACAAAAGTAAGGAATCTGTATCAGTGCTTGACCTCTTACTTCCAGAGGCAAATGAAACTAAAACAGAAGAAAATCCATCAAACCGAGATCCTCATCAAATTGGACAACTCCCAAGAGATCCAAGATTAAAACCCCCCGACCTGCCGGAAAGTGATGCTCTGAGTGGTACAGTACATGCTAGAGATCCAAGATTACCAGTAAGAGATCCTCGCCATCAAACTAATCGTGATCCAAGAAAAGATAGTGTTAAGTTCCCTGCTGGTTTACACAGAGAAGAACTCCCTAGACATTTTGGAACTCCTGGCTCCATAAATAGAGACCCAAGACAAGACTTGGGGAAAGTCACTCATGGAACAACTCCAATCAGAGACCCAAGGCATGAACGTCTCCCACCAAGAGGAGTCAGAGACATCAGGCAAGAATCTGGAGGATTTCCCTCCATGGGAGGCAGTCAACCCAGAGACCCAAGAATGATCTCAAGAGGGGAAAGACCTACCTCTGTTTGGCCACAGCACCAGCCACCCTCAGTTCCACCAACAAATTATGGGATTCAGGCACCTGCTGTTATTGCTGATAACCCTCCGTCTCAGTCTGCAAGTGGACCGTTGATTGGGCAAACTTTTACTTGCCTAATGATGAGAGGACTGCCTGCATTCACAAATTCAAATCACATATATATCTTTTTTCAAGAATATATTTTGCGTGATATTTCAATAGAATTGGACAATCACCTCAATTGTAAGGGTACTGCTTATGTTCACTTTCCCAGCCACCAGAGTGCCCGTGAAGCTCTAGAACTCATGAATGGACACTTTTTACAAGGTTCTCCAATCACTCTCAGAATATGTACTGTGGGCATATTGCGCCAAGCCAAAAATGCATATGAAAATTTAAATAGAGAAAGAGAAGCACGTCTTGGCATTCCAGAGCGCCCCAGAGGAAATGGCAATCCATTTTTCAAACCTCGATCTAAAGAGCCTCACCTTAAGTCTCCAGTCCCAGTACCCAAATCCAGTACTGGTGTGCCTGAAAAAGCCAGTGATGTGCCAGAGTCAGAATCTAATAAAACACAAGGAGCAGGGGAAGGAAGTGATGTTGGAAGCACTGGACAGTACTCTGAATTGTGTGGAATTAAAGTTCCACCAAAATCAACAACTGGTTTTAAGATTCCAAAGATAAGAAAGGATGAACCAAAGCAGAAAGATATCAGTAAGGAAGAAGGTATAAACAAAACACAAAATCAGGGAAAGGCAGCCAGAAGTAATGTAAAAGCATCATCGAAAGACTCTTCAGAGTCAGAAGATGAAGTACAAAATATAAAGGCAGCAAACACAAAAGCCAGGAAGTTTAAAAAGATAGTGATTTTGTCAGACTCGGAGTCAGACAGTGATGAGATTAAGAGGTCTGGAAACAAAGGGAAGAAGAAAACTATACAAACTTCTGCAGTCAGCACAAAGACTGAAAATAAGAATATTAGTCGGAAAGAAGCCAGTGCTGCTTATGATGGTGGTGAGAAGGATGATGATGTGGATGATGAAGATGATGAAGATGATGATGACGATGATGACGATGATGAAGGTTTTATGGTAATAGATGAAACCATTTTATCAGATAATGAAGAATCAGAAGTAAGTTCTCAAATGTCTGAAGACCCATCTGATTTAAGTTCAAGCTCTAAAGACAGGAAGAAAATTAAAACGAAAACTAAGAAGACCAGTGGAAAACAAAAACTGAATAGGAAATCAGGTTCATATAAAGGTAAAAAGAAATCACAAACTAATTCTACATCAGGAAAGAAGGGCCGGGGAAAGAAAAATGTAGATAAGTACTTGCATGACAATTCATATAAATCAGATTTGTCATTAAACACTTCAGTTGGACTGAAACTAACCAGACATACTCAGGGAGAATTAGAGGAGTTGATACCTGAAGAGAAAAAACTCAAAGTGCTAATTCCAGTTCCTCTTAAGATTGTGACAACAATATGTGAGGATGAGAAATTTAAGAAGAAGGGTGGAAGACAGAAGGTTGCTGAAAAAGTAGTACAACCTAATGACAGTCCAAAAGCACCAGTTGTAGTGACCTCAAAAGAAACCCCAGAGCCTTTACCAGTAGAAATAATTGTGAAACCAGATTCTCAAGTGAAGTCTGTTGATAATTTAATTTTGCCAGTTGATGGTTATTGGGAATATACTGCAAGATATGGCCCAGTTGGTGAAATGTTTTTGCCTGAGAATACACACCTTATGGTTGCTTTGAAAAAAGAGGTATCTGTTGGTACGCCAACTTCAAGAAAGGGTAAGAAGAGGCAACTCTTGCATTCATCCTCCAAGGATCCATCAAAGAAACCAAGATCAGACATTTCAAGCTCATTTAGAGACCAGAAAACTGACACTACAAACACCAACAGTAGTGAAGGTGCACCTGGAACTCCCAAAGAAGAAATCAGTGAACCATGCAGAGGAGCAGAGAAGCGAAGTCTCTCCATGCCTTACAAAGGAAATGACAATAAGAGATTATGCCTGGAAAAACAAAATGCTAAGAATGAAGGAGCCTCACATTTTGATCTCTTTGAGACTACCATGTTATCTGATGATCCTGACCTTATGCAGATCACTCCAACTCTACTGGATGTTGATGAAACCATAACTAGTGCACTGCCAAATGCTTCTGCCTTGGCAAGTGTACTAAGTCCTCCCCATGTAAGTCATGCAGTGGCTGAAAACATAAACCACAAAGAGGGACAGATAGCATATGGACACCAGGTAAACATCTATCTGGGGATGAGAAGCTGCCATTTGATGTATCAAAACAGTCTCATTCTGGAAGTGTAATAGAAGATGACACAGTATTAGAGGAAATGATAAATATTGCCATGAAAACTGCTGGTGCAGAGGATAAATTGGGTACTGAAAATAAAGATCAACAAATGAGTTTTGCAGACACAGTCAAAGTAAAAGAAGAATTAAAGGAAAGTGTTTCAGGTTTTGAATCAAATCAGTCTGGTGTGAAAAATATAGGAAAGGGTTCAGGAGTAAATGAGTACCTCAAGAGAGATTGTGAAAAGAAAGAGACTAATATTAAAAAAGAACATCAAGAAAAGCAAGCAGAAAGTAAGACTTTAGATAGTACTAAAGAGGCAGAAGCCTTCAACAGTGAAAGTGAAGTGTTAAAGAAGTTAGGTGTTCAAATAAAAACAGATAATTCTGATAAGGTTTTGAAATCAGAGAGTGATTGTAGGATTGCTTCTGCTGAGAAAACCCCAGAAGATGCAAAATCATTCAATGAGGAACTTTCTTGGAGGACAAAATCATCTGATGAATTATTCAAAATGAAGTCTGGCGAAGCCATGCGAAGTGAGACTAAAAAAGAAGAGGAATCATTAGAACTCTCCAAAAAACATGAGTCAGATGCTGGCACCAAGTTTGATAAAGACAGTGGGTGTGGCATTGGCACTCATGAAGATACTGATGATGCTGATGATGTAGCAAGTGTTGGTAGAGTGAGTACCAGCAGCTTTGTTGATGATGCTTCTGTTGTTTCCAGTGAAGGCCATGATGTCAAGACTCCTGAATCTCAGCCCCATAAAAGAGGGAGAAAGGCCAAAAATGTGTCAGTTTTGCCCCCGGTGGAATGTCGTAGAGTTACTCGAGGTTCGGTAGTGGAACCTCTGACGGCTGAACATGTTGAGTGGGATGACGGCGGCATTGTTGACCTGTTCCAGTGTGATCAGTGTGACTATTTTGGTCGTCACATTGCCCACCATTTGGTAAATTTTCATACTGATAGAGAACTACCTTGTGAGTTCAAGAAGGAAGACTTCCCACCTGTAATTAAAGACTATGTGGGACCACCACAAGAAGGCATTAAGGAAATTATACCCCTGGATTTGAGCTGGATTCCTAATGCTATGAACTTTGATGAAAATATTACCTGTAAAGAATGTGATTATTGCTCTAGAAACAGATTTGATTTAATTTATCATTATATAGAGCATTTTCCCAAGGCAGGAATTTACAGTGTGTATCATTGTCGACTTTGTAATTACATGTCTGAAAAGAAGGAGAATTTTTACAATCATGTCTCAAGTCACACAGGCGAGTACCGCTTCAGGTGTGAACTGTGTGGCCATAAGACATATAAGAGGGAGCTGCTTGAGTCTCACCACAAGGAAAGTCACTTGACACAGCAGGAAAACTTCTCTGTGGCTCCAATGATAGAAGAGGATGACTGGCTTTACATATATGTCTGCAAAATTTGTATGTTTGTAAGAATCAGTTTACAAGAAGCAGAGAATCATGTTCAGCAAAAGCATGGTGGAAAGGCAGATATCCATAAAGCCAACATGAGGAGGCCCATTGTTTTGCACTTGGAATTGAGAAAATCAGGAAATGAATCAGATACTACTCCTCTGTCACGACCAAAGTATAAAAAGAAATGTAAGAAGAAGAAGGGGAAAAAGCTCCCAGATCTTGATGTTTTTCTAGGAGAAGAGGAAGAAGATGGGGATGAGATTGAAGAGAAAGCAAAACAGTTAGTTGATAGGATATCTTTTAATATTCACACAACTATGTCAGTACAAGAAGCAAATAAACGGATGTCATTACTGAATTCCATAAGTAAGAAGTTAGGTGAAGAAATTGAAGATGAAGGCATGGAAAATGAGCCAGAGGTTGAAAGTCAAGCTGGAAAGAAATCATCTGTTGATGTTGTCTCATCTCAAGCATCAGCAGTTGAAGGCAAGCCATCCACTATCAGTGAAGAAACCAGCAAAAATGAAGATTCAGAAGAAAAAATAACAAATGAAGAAGAAACCAGTAAGTATAGTGATAAAGAAGACAAAACAAAAGATGAAGAGACAGCTGTCATAAGTGGAAGTAAAATAACCCATGATGCTGTTAGAAGATTGAAAGAAACAGATAGTTTTTCCTTAGAAAGTGATACTGAATCTACCATTAGTGCTGTTGAACCAGAATCTTTTGAAGATGAAGTTGTTATCTCAGGGAATGGCTCCCTCCAGGATACAATTAAGAGGCTTTCTGAGAAATTAGATTTGAGTGCCAAGGAACAAAAAACTGTACAGCGAGAAGAGGAAGTCAAAAAGACTAAGGAACAGAAAGGAAAGCAGTCAGTCGGCCAGTGTACAAACTCTGTTAGTGCACATGACAATGACAGTGATTCAGATACTTTAGTTATTTGTGAGGATGCTGATTCAGACAAAGAAGGAGAGACATCCACAGACTTGCCACAATCAGAAGAGAAAACAAAACAACCAGCAACCATTGCAGAACCATCCAAGTTATCATTGCAAGATTCCATACAGTCCATATTGCGAGAAGCATCTACAAAAGGCCAAAGTGGATTCCCTGTGCCCAAGTTAAGAATCCTCCCAGCTCATCGACTCATTGACCCACAGTTCTCTCCTAAGGTGAGGAATATAAATCACACTGTTTTGTAGTTTGTGCATATATCATTAAGATGCTTGATAATGACATGGAAGTAAGACAACTATTGAATACACTACATTACACTAGATTTGCTACCATTAGAATTTGGAAGGCAGAAAAGCCAGGTGTGTTACAATTGGAGATTGAAGGAGCTTTTTGAAGAGGTCTGTTTATTAATCTAGATAGAATGACTAGGAATCTGTATGCAAGCAAAAGTGTAGGATGTCCCAGGACAGTAATGGAAAGTCAAATGGGTGTGATGTGTGGGATGGATGGCCTGAAAGGAAGGACAATGGAGATATGACGAGATAATGATTGTAGTGAGGAAGTATGTATGATTCTCTTGCTAAAAAGTAGAAAGAATATAGAAGAAAATGGCTCATTAGGGGTGAAAGTGTAAAATTGAATTGATGAGGTGTCTTTGCTCTTAACATTGCCTATGTAATTCTGAAGACAAAAGATAACAAAGAAAAAAAAACTTGAAGTTATAATATTGAAAAATTTGAAGAAGGAAGGGAGATAGATCATTTTAATTGTTATTGAAATGTGAAAAATATGCGGGATAAATGCTAACCAATTAAAGTGTATAAAATAACCAGCCTTGAACAATATGAACATTGCTTATACACTCTTATACAGCTTATACAGCTTATTAAGCTTATTAAGCTTATACAGCTTATACAGCTGTAGAGAAATATTAGGAAAATTTGTCTGTGAATTTTGAAGTACCGTAAATTACATCATCATCAGCATCATCAGCATGTTACTGCAGGATAAAAGTTTCCTCTCAATCTTCACTCATTTCAGTCAGCTGCCTGTCAGTAGAATTATCTTCCTTACCATTCACTCTTGTGTGGCTTGCTTTTACTTATTAGTCTTTAATTTCTGTTCTGTTATTCTGTTTTAGTTGTAATCTATTACAGGTACCTTTCAATTTATGTGAGAGATGTGCTCTTGAAGGGGTCGCGTACAAAAAATATAATATAAATTGAACAATACACACACACACACAAATATGAATGTACACAATTTACTGGTTCATTGATAGGGTTAGCTCCTCTCTCCATGGGTGACAAATGTTTACTAAGTGACATGGTATGGTGAATCTGAGATGTCGTTGGTGTCGTGTTTACAATGGTGCCGACGCCATCTCTGGCTCACCACACCATGTCACTCAGTAAACATTCATCATCTGTGGAGGGAGGAGCTCACCCTGTGAAGGAACCAATAAACTGTGTTATTCCTGATTGAATAAACTTATATAAATATATTATTTGTATGCGTGTGTTTGGGTAACCGTTGTTGTTTGGGTGGTGCAAAGGAACTCGTGTGTGACATCTGTTGGCCACTCAATTAAATATTGCATATAAGTGGGAAAAAAACGTAAATTAACAGTTTGTCTGGAATTTGGTCCTCGCATAAATTCAAAAACATGTAAAACAAACGCACATAAAAAGAGAGATACCTGTATACACATTATTTTCTTGCCTTTGTTCACTTGTTATAATGTAGCAGTAGTGTCTGCAACTTTAAGCCTGTATTTAGAAATGCTTTGCTTTTTTCACCATGGTTTTTCAAAGACCACAGGTTATCATAATTGTTCATTCTGTTAATAATATAGAAATCATGTTAATCTGTCATTAGAATCATAGCAATGCCTTTCTAAAATTGTGTATCCTCTTACTACAGTCTTTTGAAAGTATTAGAGCTGTGGCACAGAAGTATTTCAAAATATAGGCCTCAGTCTGTTTCCTAGTCTTACCTTTTATCTCAGACATTATTATCTCTATTCTTCTTTGAGTTATTGTTTCAAGACAATTGTAAAACTCCAGGTTCCCAATCCATATGTTGGAACTTGTAGAATGCACTGATTATAAATCTTTCTCTTTTATTAATATTGAGAGATTACTTTCCTTTAATGTTGTTTTGCTTTACCTAAAGCACTTTTGGTTTCTCTTGCTTCTTTTCCTTAATGTAGATTTTTTCTGACTTTGATATTTGTAGACTCAGTCTATTCTTCAGGAAAATATTTGTATGTATGTACATTATGATAATGAACACTAATCAGGACAGCTGTGTTAAGTGGCTGAAAATATATTTAAATGCATTAATGGGTTGAATTTTAGACAATTGATATTAAAAGTGAGGAAACTGGGACATTTTACTTACCACACACCATACATGCTTGTATGTATGTGTGGTGTATGGTGAGTAAGTATGCATGTACAGAAGTGTGTGGGTGTGAGTGGTTTGTTGTGCAGGGTTCACAAGTTCCAAGTGAAGGGTGACTTTTGTGGTGGCCAAAAGCTGACTGAGGTTGTCTTAAAGATGGTGTTGTTAATTCTGCTTGTGATTATTGGAATTGAGTTCCATCTGTGTCTGTCTATTCTGTCTCCTAGGGGATGGTGAAGGTTCAAATGAGTGCAAGAAGATGGAAGTCAGGGAGAGAAAGGGAATTATAGGTGTCAAAATGTATGAGATGTATCCTTATTTTTTTCCTAGTTTATATCTATTATTGTGTGAAAATTTTTGTAGTGAAATAATGCTGTTTAATGGTATGCATCAACTTGGTCATGCCCAATTAGGCCTCTCCCTCAAGACATACTTAGTTTGCCTTGAGGTGATGTAAGGGAAGTTTAGTTGCTGCTGCTCTTGACTCATCTTGTCAGTGATATTTGGTATCTCTCATTTCTGTCCCTCACCACATGCTTCCACTGCTGCAAGAGGGTTGGCAAGCTGTGCTCAGATGCTGAAAAATAAGGATCGATTCTGAGAGAAGAAAATAATAGCACAAAGGAGATTTGTTACCAAACTGTTAAATGGTGAGGTGCAGCTTAACAGTAGCTCATAAAACAATTCCTGCTGATATTCTTCTATTGAAAACACACACTGAATGCTGAAGGAAGACCATCTTGATAACAGAGTACTCTTGAAACTCACTGTGATTATGAACCTACATCTGATGGCAAGAGAGAACTGAAGCATCTCTAGAACACTGTTGTCAAAATCTTTCTGCAATTTCCCTGAGACTATTTCAACATTAAGTCATGTGTTGTAACCAGGAAACCCTTTCTTACTGGCAAAATGCAATTTGAGTCCTTCCATTTCACTAAACAACATCAGGAGTGAATCACAGCAGTGGTTTAACATACCACAGGGTGATGAAACCAGCTATCGGATTACCACCCTTCATAAGAGTTCATATCAGGAGACTAACATGAAGAAACAAGCATGATCTGTACTACATTATAAGGTCATTGAAACAAAATGCTCCAGCAATGGTGTGGAAGTGCCTTAGCAGACTTAGGAGATTGGCTCAGCTTACTTCTTATCAAAGTAATGTCACCATGAATGCAGAACATTATAAAGGAAATTTAAATGATCTGATGTTGCCTGTGTATAGTGAATATGAATCATATCAGTGTGTTTGTGCTTGATTGTGCCTGGCCACACTGCTGAACAAATGAGTAGATTTTTAATGGATATTGGTGTTGAGGTGTTGAAGTTAAGATGGGAACAATCCAGATCATGACAAAATGAAAAATGTAGGGGAAGCTATGAAAGGCAAAGTTTATGGAAGTGATCAGTGAGAGACAGGATGAAATAACAGCCTATTACGATTACTTCATTTTATTTATCCTGCAGGTACTCTAAAGGATCAAGCCAAATGAGTTCTGTTTTAGCACTTGCTGCATATATATATTTTTTACTTAGAGATGGGATTGGTGGAGACAGGACAAAATAAATGAGAATTAAGTGATTAGAAGGAATTGGAAAGTAATGAAATGTGGTTATAAGAGGAAGCAGGATAGAACAAGAGTATTTTGTTTCTCTGCTTCATCCTATGTTCTTTCTGTCTTGCCACCACATCTCTCCCATTTGTCTTGATTGCACAGGAGTGTAATAGATGCTGAGGATATGAGGGTATTTCTACATAAGATATTTAGTGAGAGAATGGAGTGATTGAATATTTGAGGAAATTTGAGCATGCTGTGATGTTAAAGGATAAGCTTCAAGAACATATATTGATTTTAAGAACTCTCAGATTAAGATTCCAGTGTAGTTTTTGACTTTGCAACACAAACTTTGCTAAAAAAAATGATTTATCACAAGTCAATAAACACACACATACCCAGAGATTAGTTAAATACTTTATTACTATAGTCTATTTGTTCTGAGATTGCAACTGGAGCCTAATTTCCTGTTGTAACTCTTTGCTGATTAGACAGAGTGTCTTGTAACCTTATCGCTGATTGGTCAGTAGCTCAGCCAGTCTTCATTATATATATATAGCCCAGATATTGGTCTCACATTGCATGATTAACTTTTCTTCCTCTTATTTCCTGTATTATATGGCATTCTTAATTTATTTCTTGAAAGCGACACAAAAATTATAAGTCATGAATGCGTTCAATTAACAAAGAATACTTGAACTTATGTGAGTTCAAGTCACATAGGTAACAAAAGAAATTGCCACCCCTCTTCTGTACTGTTTTTCTGTTGAATTTCATTATATTGTAAGCAAAAAGTAGTACCATGTGATAATGAAACTTCCTCTTTGTGTTGATTTTATCAGATGTTAGATAAGATATGTAGGAAAGTGGTTAGCAATGTTGTAAGCACAAGAACACATTGAGGCCAAACACATGCACACCCCCTGCTGTTGTCTACAGCTCGTGATAAAAGCTGCATGTTATTACTTTTCTTTTCTTCGTTATCTTAAATCTCATTACATGTTAATCAAATTCGTTGCAGAACTAATGAATTATTGACTGAATGATCTGACACCATCGCTTATCTACTTATTTATCTATTGTCAATTCCATTTATCCTCTTGCTTTTATTTTATTATTCATGAGCACACCTCTTTGTATACAAGTCGTGTCTTGCAAATGCTTTTGGCTGGTAGAAACTTTCCCCCAACAAATTCTTCTGGAGCCTTCGATGTGTGGTTGATACAATTCAAGGATTTCATGAAGCTTGTAACCAATTCAACAATAGAAATAATTCCTTTATTTTACTTTGTTAGTTATGATAAAGATGATACTGTGCTTAAACTTCTTGGCTCACTTCCCCCACCTTAAAATACAAATCTCTCTCTCTCTCTCTCTCTCTCTCTCTCTCTCTCTCTCTCTCTCTCTCTCTCTCTCTCTCTCTCTCTCTCACTTGATATGCCACTTGGTTGTACTGTAGTCTATGAATACAAGGGCTTTGTTACTTCTTCATATTTGTCATGTTGTTAAGCTATTCCTGTAGGAGTTAAAAATTTGTTATTTCTGGGCTTTCCTTGTAAACATTTGTTATATAAAAGTTTTCCGTGAATCTCATCAGTATATATTAAACTAATCCTCTACTAGAGCATGACAACAAATGACCAATTGTTGAAATATTCCAAGATAGGAGTTGACTTTTACTTCAGTAGGAAATGCATATTCATGTCTAGTTTTGGAGGCTGTCTTTAGTAGTACAATAAAAGTCCATCAATCCAAAGAGTGGGGGACCAGAAGTAGTTTGAATTATCAGGATTTACCCCTGAAAATGCCACCACATGATAACCTCCATATAAGTTGAGACGATTTTGCAGTTTCACACATCCAACGATTTTCTCATGTTGCTTATGTATCTCAGATGAAACTCTCTGATGGATAGTTTTCAAGTTAGGACTTTTCCAACTTATGACTACCTCTCATCACTAACGATCTTAGGGAAATGAGGGTTTTTGGGGGAGGGACCATTAAATCAAATGACATTAATTGTAGAGGAAATTATTAATCAACAAAATCAAATGAAAATCTCTGGAAACATAAATTACACTTTTTGCAGCAGCAGAAGCAGCTGCCATGGGCATTGCATATAAGTAGATAACATTGCAATTGCATCCACACTTCACAACCTAGGCACAGCTTTTTACAAATGTTTCTTATATTTAAAGCTTTTTGCACAACAAATAGACCTAACATAGCTCGTAATAAATAAGCAAGCACTCTTCTCATGAGTGATAATCACCAATATCAATACATCCCACCACTCATAATAAACAGCAAAGTGATTCCTCATACCCACACACCTAAACTCCATAGGGCATAACATACAATTCTTCCTTGTCATTCAAACAACACATCTATTCATAGAAGTTCATTACTGTACTGTAATATCTGTTATGGCGGGTATTATAGGGCAGGGTAGTCATGAGTGTTGATAACAGCATCTGCTTCCATCATGATTTGAATTTGTGCAGAGACATAATTTAGCATTCTCTCTCTCTCTCTCTCTCTCTCTCTCTCTCTCTCTCTCTCTCTCTCTCTCTCTCTCTCTCTCCCACCTTAAAAGTTCAGACAACAGGCATTGGGAAATTTGGATCATCAGTCTTTGGTTTAACAGACTTTTACTGTAATAACATTTTACAAAGTCTCACCTTTACTGCCTTAACATTAGCTTCCCGTGTCATTTTTGATTGCCATTGGTGAAGATATTACGGTTTTGCTACTGAGAGAATATTTTCAGTCATTGTACCTCTCAATAATAATTATTTTATTATAAGGGTATCATCTCATTCCTTCAGTGTAATTTTTTCACGTATTACATGAATGTTGCACTTTGCACTTTATTGAATTCTTAAAATAAGTGATTATTAGCTTGTTGCGGTGTTAGAAGCTGTGTGAGTGTTGTTATAGTGAATGGGATGGGTGTTGACTGCAGTGGAAGCTGTGTGAGTGTTGTTATAGTGAATGGGATGGGTGTTGACTGCAGTGGAAGCTGTGTGAGTGTTGGGATCTTAGAACTGTTTTTATCTTGTATTATGTAGCTTAATGATTTATTCATTTATTTATTCTTTCTTTGTGAGGTGAGAGGAATAATGGTCTAGGACTCTAGGGTAACCAAAAACAGGAAAAAAAAGGTCCACTAATGGTGTGACCCTCCCCCCACCCCACCATCACTAAGTGACTCAGAAATTTCATCTATATCGTATGATCTTACCATTTTGTCATAAGAGAGTGAATATATGTTCAGTACTTTTTTATTTTATATTTTATACATTTATTTATTTACATTTTTTTGGCTTATGCTACTTATCCCCTCTTCATCTCACCATGCCCAGGTCCAGTTGCACAAGTAGATTGTCAGTTATAAACCCAGTACACTAATAAATTAAGTATAACACTCAGCTTTCAGTGCAGAATGAACATGAAGTGCAAGTTTTTTGCTTATTCATGGTCTATTTGCTTCAGGGTTGCACTGGAATTGTGGGACTGGATGAATCAAATGTGTGTTTTTATTTTTGTTTCTTTGTCGGGAGTTACCAAAGTATGACCTCTCTCTCTCTCTCTCTCTCTCTCTCTCTCTCTCTCTCTCTCTCTCTCTCTCTCTCTCTCTCTCTCTCTCTCTCTCTCGTAGTGTTGTGGTTAGCACTCATGACTCACAACCGAGATGGCCCGGGTTCGAGTCCCGGGCACAGCAAGGCAAATGGAGAAGTCTCTTAAAGTGTAGTCCCTGTTCACCTAGTAGCCTGTAGGTACAGGATGCAACTTGAGGAGTTATGGCCTCGCTGTCCTGGTGTGTAGTGTGCAGTGTGGTCTGAGTCTTACCGGAAGATAGGTCTGTGAGCTCTGAGCTCACTCTGTGGGGAAGGGTGGCCAGCAGGTGACTGTAATATTGAATCAATTGTAATTATGGGAACATTTTAAAGCTACAGATTAATTGGGATTGGCCGAACATGGTGCTACCAGATTTGATGCTGTAGTTCGTCTTTGTTGCTCATTATATTATCTTTTATTGTCCATTGGGAAGGTGATTTATTAACCAAATTATAATGGTCTACAGGTACAAAAGCCAAAGGATCAGGTACAACAACCACCACAGCAGCAGCAGCAGCAGCAACAGGAGCAGCAGCAGCAGCAGCAGCAGCAACAGCAGCAGCAGCAGCAGCAGCAGCAGCAGCAGCAGCAGCAACAACAACAACAACAACAACCACAGCAACAACAACAACAACCACAGCAACAACAACAACAACAACAACTACATTTGATACACAAAAGTGGATTCCATAATATATTCAAATGTTGTGTAGGCGGCTGCTTTTATAGCAGCAGGAACAATGTGGACCTGATTCAACACATCATTCGTCACCATGGACCATATAAGTGCATTGCTTCTGGCTGTCGATTTGTTACCAAATCCAAGGAGTTGTATGAAATGCATCATCAGACATTACATTCAAAGGTGAGTTGAATAATTTTCTTTGCAATCCTGAACATTAGATACTTTGGGAAGATAAAAGCCAAGGTAAACAAGGAAAATAAAGTCAAAGAGATGGTAAAAGTGAATAGAGAGAGAGAGTGAAGAGAGAGAGAGAGAGAGAGAGAGAGAGAGAGAGAGAGAGAGAGAGAGAGAGAGAGAGAGAGAGAGAATCCTAGAATAAAGGAAATAGCTATCCAGGTGTACAGTACACATCAAGATTCCAAGCATGGATCAGAGACTTCATTTGTTTTGATAGATATTGAGGTTAAGATGCTTCTTGTGTAAAATATGCTTGTCATGTAATGCAGGTGTGAGAGTGTATCACTTAACATTTCATAGCTGTTGTGTATGTTGTGCACCACTGA
Organism: Callinectes sapidus; assembly: GCA_020233015.1. Lineage (NCBI taxonomy): Eukaryota > Metazoa > Arthropoda > Malacostraca > Decapoda > Portunidae > Callinectes > Callinectes sapidus. The sequence goes on along the minus strand of CM035198.1, from coordinate 6,814,812 downwards.
GGCACTTGAGGAATCAATCTGAAGTGATCAAATTTTCAAGACAAAATGTTTCAGAGAACAGAGTGAGTCATACAACTTCATATATTGCTGGTGACTAAAACCTAAATTTTCCTTTGAAAATACAATATTTTTTTATTTACAACTTCTTGCTATAAGTGTAGATGGACAGTGATATGTAATAGTGGTAGGTGGGGTGCTTGAATGGGAAACAATAGTCTTAAATAATGAAATAAGTTATGGAGTTGGCTTATTGGCTTATTATTATGGGATAATAACGGACATGTATTCTTAAGATCTGCTTTATTTCACTGCCTGTCTTTGATCGTATTTGTTCCCTGGAATACTGTGCCTTAATTGAAATGATTAGAAATCACAGTTATAAACAATTACATCAAGGCCATGATTTTTATTTATCTATTTTTATTTTATTTTTTCAGGTTTTTAGAATTGAATACAGAAATTAGATTACTAAAAGACCAACACTGTTTTACTGATTAATAAGTTCTTTCTATTTTCAGCTAAGTTTCATGGTTTGTGCATTTCACTGTAGGAAGGTATTTAAGGAATTCAAGGAATACATTGACCACCTGACAGAATGCCACTCAAAACAGTTCCAGGATGACGATCAGTCAGAAGAAGGTGAGACCATATTTACTTAATTGCATTTACCTAGTTGTGACATACGGAAGGGGAGCTAAGCTCGTACTGTCCCATCTCCATAACTGTATTTATCCAACTTTTCTCTAAAATTGTGAATATTTCTGGCACACACCACCTCCTCTTCCAGATCATTCCATGCCTCAATGCTTCTGTGTTGGGAAACTATACTTCTTGATGTCTCTTTTGCAGGTAGCTGCTTTTGATTTTCTTCCATGACCTCTTGTTTCTCTCTCGTTCAGTTCATATAAGTCTCCTCCATCTATATTTTCCATTCCATTCAGCAATCTGAAGAGTATAATCATGTCTCCTCTTTCTCTTCTCTTTTCCAATGTTGTGAGGTTCATCCAAGCTAGTCTTTCCTCATAAGGCAAATCTTGTATTTCTGGTATCATCTTCGTTGCTGCTCTCTGCACACGTTCCAGCTTCCTTATGTGTTTCTTCTCATGAGGTGACCAGATCACCGCTGCATATTCCAGCCTCGGTCTTATCATAGATGTAATTATCTTCATTATCATTTCTTTATCTAAATATGTAAATGATGTTCTTATGTTTCTCAATAGGTTGAGCATTTCACTTACAATCTTATTAATATGATGTTCTGGTGGTAAATGTTACTCCCAAATCTTTTTCTTCTGTGGTTTTGTTTATAATTTCATTTTCCATTTTTTAGTTATTGGTACATCTTCTGTTGCTTTTTCTGAATTCCATCTTTTTGCACTTCCCAAAATTAAATTCCATTTGCCATTGGTTATTCCATTCACATACCTTATCTAGGTCTCTCTGCAGTTCTTCACAGTCCTCCATATCCTTCACTTTTCTCATAAATTTAGCATCGTCAGCAAAAAGACTTACATAACCACTTATATAGCATATCATTAATATAAACTGCAAACATAATTGGTGCTAACACTGATCCTTGTGTGTGTGTGTATGTGTATGCGTGGTAGAAAACTGCAATTTCCAGACTAACACATGCAAAGTTTAAATTTTTACCATTGAAATTAATGTAAAAACATTTAATCTGTTCCAGTTTATTTTAAATAAAAATGGCTATTGCGAGAACTTGGTCCCTTAACATCGCCGCAATAGCTAAAACTGCAATAGCCATTGTTAACATTCAATACACAAACAGATCAAGTAGGCTGCCCCCCCCCACTCCCTCCCTCTTCCAGCCACTCACCATCCTCCCTACCTCCCCCCCCACTCTCTCTCTCTCTCTCCCCCACTCCCTCCCTCTTCCAGCCACTCACCATCCTCCCTACCTCCCCCCCCACTCTCTCTCTCTCTCTCTCTCTCTCTCTCTCTCTCTCTCTCTCTCTCTCTCTCTCTCTCTCTCTCTCTCTCTCATCAAGTAGAATATATTATTCTCGCAGCATTATTTCCAACAGGAATTATTTCAAGAAAAGTATAAATTATTGAACAAAACTCTAAATTATTGTAGTATCATAGTTTGCGCAAATGACAATGATATTTAACAATTCATTCTTCATTGGTTGTTTAAAGTGTTAAATATATCTTCATTAGTAAATAAGTTTTCCAGTGACCAAAGTAGAAGGCTGCATTGACTGGGGTGGTAGGTAGGAAGTGACCAGGGTAACTAGGGGCCAGAGTGACTTGAAAGACATTCACGAGTCGCAATAGAGAGAGAGGTGTTCACGGAGGAGAAGTGCAAGTGAGACCGGGCGACTGGCAGGTTGGCAGCGCCGGCCTCCACGTGTGTTTGTGTTCAAATTGAGAGGCCACATTTGGATTGGAGGTCAAAATTTGTTTGCCAAATGTGTTTGGATTGGGAAGTGTTTGAGTCAAAGGGTGTTCGAATCTAGAGATACCACTGTAGTTGTCACATGACACCACTTGAGTACATAGGGCTCCGGGAACTGAGGGAAGGAGCTGAGTGGTCCCCGTAACACAAAATTTCCAAGTTAATTTCTAACAAAACAAAGCAAAATACAGCATATGTGTATAGAGTATTTTTTACTTAGAATTTCGTTAACTATCAAATCCTAAAGTATGTATCTTAGCTCATGGGACACCATATATATATATATATATATATATATATATATATATATATATATATATATATATATATATATGTTACAGTAAAATCTTCAAAACAGTAAATTTGTAAATTTCCTTGATTTTTCAGAAAATTTACAAAGTGACTGTTTCATTCAATAAATTTACAAAATTACTAAAATTTGTAGGAAATTTACAAATATACTAATTTTAGGAGCCAGGAATTTTACAAAATTACTGATTCATCGATTATAATTTTTATTGATTTTTTACACAAACGAGCAGAAGCACACATCATCTAAAGTCAAATGATCCAACATAATGATCTAATTTATTCATAAAACAGGATCAGGTTAGGTTAGGTTAGGTTAGGCTCAATACTGCTTGGGGTTGCCATCTTGATGATCAACAGCTTTGCTCTGCCTCACAGTTCCCCGATGTACTAAATTATTTTTTTCCAGTTGATGAAATCATCTACTTTTGAAGCATTTTGAAGCAGTTTACGGATTGATCGATAACTATCTTGAATATTGCTTTGGTTTGCGAAGCAGAATTTTTTTGCAGTTGGTCATATCTGTGAAGCAGTTCGAAGCAGTTTAATGATCCATCAATAATGATCAGTAAATTTGTAAATTTCCTACAAATCTTAGTAATTTTGTAATTTTACTGATTGAAACAGTCACTTTGTAAATTTACTGAAAAATCAAGGAAATTTACAAATTTACTGTTTTGAAGATTTTACTTTAATATATATATATAATATACTATACGCACGTGTTTTTTTTATTTTGGACCTTGCATAAATTGAAAAATGTGTAAAGCAAACTCACTAACACCACGGATAACAAATGTTTATTAAGTGGCATGGTCAGAGATGGCATCGGTGTCATGTGTATAACAGTGTGCTGTTGATGTGTTGATGCCAACACCAGCGTCAAGGGACAGGTGTACACAACAGAGGAGCTTCCTTTTACTTATGTTGTTAGTTTTCTTTGCATACTTTGATAAATCCTGTCGGCACATCATCCCCTTCTTTCATGTGTACCCAAGGTGTATAAGGAATTTCCTCCCTACCTTGCAGTGAAGCACACAGCATTGACTGAGTTGATCACCACTGACAGTGTCTTAGCACTTTCTCCCACCATTTAAGGTTAAGATACTACCAATGGGTGACAAGCTTAAGGCAGTGTTTGACAGTAGTATGTTGATCACTTATTATATGTCTGGAGAGAAAGAAAATGGGATAAACAGAAACATATGGCTAATATTTTATGATTAGTCTGTGTTAATTCCCCCTGCAAGGTGTACTAACAATATGAACCATATGAAGATGGGAAGTGACTGAGGCACTCCCTCTTGGATAGCATTGATTCCTGAAGTTGGCTGCCCTTTTTTTCTACATGAAAAATACTGCAGTCTTTGCACTTTGTTATACTTCATTTATTGAACCATTCCCTCCCCAATTTGTTCTTCAGTAATTTTTCTCAAAATTTTATATTTACTATTTCAAAACTATTATTGTTATTATCTTTTTTAATAATAGTTTAAAGATATACAGTTTCTAATGATTTTGATCTTAATCTTTTAATGGAGTTGGTCAGGCATGTTGTCATTATTGTTAATTGCTGGAATGATATTAGGAAAAAATGTAGTTATTAAGATAACCTGTTCCTAGAAGACAATGAATGCAAAATTTACCCCAGTAAGTAAGCTGTTCATGTTCATTTTGATTGCCTAAAATGAATGGATCTTATTTTAATCATCACTGTAAGACAGCCTTTCTGATTACCATTGTGTGTGGAGTATAAAGCTCCCTTCGCTTGATAAATTTTCCCCTTTAATGTTACCGCAAAATCTATCAAAATTTTCTTTTACTTGTAGTACTCATTATGGAAATTTATTTCTCACAGAATCTGAAAGCTTCTTGAAAATTGAAAGTGTGAGCACCTTAGATCCTGCTGCAGCCTCCCAAATGTTTGGTGATGGTTAGTACATCTTACAGTTTTACATATTTATAGTGTCTAAATTTTCTCCTTCAACCTTTGGAGCATTAACCAATGCTTGTCTGATTCAGTTATTTGTTTATTTAGTTATACATTTTCTTTTCATCATGCATCAGACTTTTAGCTATTACTACTATATTTCTTTTATATTGATACCACTTGCTCTTTACTCAGATTGTACTTATTCTCATTATTTTGTAATGGTAATTTGACAACTAAATTTTTTATTAATGTTGATTGACTAAAAATTTTCCAGTTATTTTAGGGAATTCCTTAGACAATGAATGATCATATTATCATGTATTTATAGAATCAGTGGTGCACCAAGCTTTACAGCATTTCACTTTATGAATCTGTATTTTCCAGCAATGAGAATATTTCATGATTAAATTTTCTTTTATTTTGTCACTCATTTAATTTTGTCAATTTGGCCATGTGGACAGATTTATTTTTATGAATTAGAGGTTGTGATGTAATTTTGGAGTCGCAGCCAGAGCCTGTCATTTAGTAATTTGGATGGTATCTTTGTATATTAATTTTAAAACAGCCGTGTTGCTTTATATCTCACCTCATTCAGTGTAGAGCATAATGAGTGTTGTTGGTCACTATGACTGGCAATGCCATCATTGAATCATATCTGATTGTCCTCATCCAACTACTGGAATAGTAAAATAGTTTTAATTTTACTTGTTACACCTACCATGTTAATAGTTTTCTTTTTTTTTCTGCACTTTGTCTTTACATCCTCACATTACATTCATAGTGGAATGATTTCATGGAAAATAGTTATGGAAACTCTCAGAGAGAATCTGTGGCGCCATAAAGTGTGAGTTACTCATCAGTTGGGTAAAAATTGTTGTTAAAGATTTGTTTTCCAGAAAAGCCAAAGACTGGACTTCCAAAGTCCCTGAATATATTACTAGGTGCCTTACATTTCTATAGTACTTGGGTTATTCATGAATACCAACTAAAAATTATGAACCACGTAACTAAAAGGAGTAATTGCAGTGCCTACAGTTTATTAGGATGAGTCTATCTAGAAACCTCAAAGAAGGTAGAAATAGAAATGCCAAGGATGGAATGAAAAATAAATGGGGAAGGTTTTCCTTATCTTAATGTTGTTGTTGTTGTTGTTGTTTCACAGAATACAGTAACTTATATCCTACATTTTGAACACCACGCACACACAAAAAAGTTATTAAATATAGAAAGGGTAAAGATGAGTTTTAAATGCTTTTCTTGGCCTAATCATAATCTTTAATATTTTAATGATGCTCAATATTTTCAACAGATTATGCAAGTATTTCATCAAGCTCCACCAAAAGCTCATCCCAACCAAAGGCCATTTTAAGCGGCTTTCAGAAAATAGCACCAAAGCCACCAAAGACAACTGTTCCTGTTATACCTAGCACCAGTTTAATCACCACTGCTATAAGCCCTGGGTCATCAGAAAGAATCATCACAGCCATGAGTCCGTTGCACTTGAAGCTAGCCCCGAGCCGGTCGCTGTTTGGCATCATACCTATTCCCACCACTACTGCATCAGAAAGTACAGCAGTTGTTTCATACTCTTCCACCTCATCAGCCAAGAGTCAGGAAAGTGAGGAAGCTACTGTTATTGCTTCATCTGTGTTAGAGAAGGGTGGTCAGCCACCATGTGTGACCATTGATGACGAGAGCCATGGACAGAAGACACCACCAGGAATTGCCTCACTACCCAAGACCCCACCAACTGTTCCAATTCAGTTCATGTTCCAATTGTAAGTCCATCTGTTATTGTTGGTAAATTTGATTTGTTTCCTTTATCAGTTTGGACATTCACTGTAGTCTAAAAATTCTAGATTTATTAACCAACATTTACATTTAAGATGTGGTCAACTGGGAAAAAAATCTGCATCATTTGTGTGTTATCTAACCAACTAATAGAATATTAAGATCAGTAAAATATTAGAATAATCCACAGGAGAGCTTAATTGCTAGTATTTAGCTTATGAAAACTGTTTTCAAGAATGTATCTCGCCAGATCCCAGGAATACTGTTAGCATAAACACAGAATTGGTGTTTTGTAACCTTGTAGTACACTTGACCCTTGACATAACAGACCACAAGTTAATGAACTTTGGATTTAATGGACCACAAAATGTTATTGGAAAAATACCCAGCAATCTTAATTTTAACAATGGTCCTGCCACCCACACCTTAGTCTGTGCTTGTCTCTTGAGGAATGTGTGTACATACATACATTGCCCACTGCTACTTTGGTTCTGGTATTTGTTTTGTATCAAGATACCTCCCAAACTAAGAAAACATAAATGTGTGAAACTAATTATTATTTCAGTTTTTTTATTTTATTATATTACTGTTTAGTACCTATGTAGGTACAGTGCTTGGTTATGTTACAAAAAAAAAGAATTGTATGCTGGCATTTATTCTATAAATATTTTCAAGCAGTGGACTACTCTTCCCACTTTTTAGTCTTAAATCAAGGGCCAAGTGTACAGCGTATCCAGATGTTTCACAAGAACCAGTTTTAGAATGACACATTCCAAAGAACTGTAGTAGCATTGACCCCATCCTGCATTAAAACAACTGATGATCAGCTCGTAATGGATGTCACAATCCACAGGAATTTTATAGTGATTGCCAATTACTGTTTTTATGGTTAATACCACATATATTTTTTTTTTATGAATACTAAATAGTTTGCATTTGAGATAATATTTTTATCTTTAACTTTGCTCTTACTCCTATGAAAACTAGCAGACCGTGTTCCTAATAGTGAAATATACTTACATAATTGTATGTATTAAAGCTTTTAACTTTTTAATTACAGATATCAGACAGCAGATGTTTTCAAGACATTAATAACAAAACTTGCTCCTGAAGTATTCAAATGCATGTATAATGGCTGCATTTTTGCTGAAGATGATCCTGATGCTTTCACAAATCACATCAGAGAACATGGATGTGAATACAGGTATGTAATGTGAGCTGAGTGATTTGTGCCATACAGTGGAAAACTCAATACTCGAACATCTCAATGGTCAAACTTTTCAATACTCAGAATACAAAAATTTGATTTAATACTAAAAAAAATAGCACTAGAACGTCCACACACGTTTTTGTAAACAAAGGCTCCCTCCCTGTCACTACTGTCCACCCCCGGTATGTACAATTATGTATAGCTGCTGTTGAGTGAAGGATGCTAGCTCACCTAAGAGTATTCATTGGCATCACTACTGTCCCATCGTGAGGAAAGGCAGTCAATGGTAAGGCTTCATGTTTACAACTGTGCACTATTGTAAACATGATGCTGATGCCATCTCTAACTCACCACACCGTGTCACTCAGTAAACATTAGTCATCCATGGAGAGAGAAACTCATCCTGTCAAGGAGCCAATAAATTGCGTACACATCCCATTTAAATACATACTAGTTTATGTATGTCTGCTGTGTGTGTGTGTGTGTGTGTGTGTGTATATGAGTAGCTCCGCCGGAGAACAATCCAAGCGCCACCCTCAGGGAAAACGTGTTTTCACGCGCAAACGGGAGTTCAAGGCGTCCTCTATCACTAGATGTCGCTTAGATTTTTCTCCCTCTATGTTAATACGGTCTAAACCTCGATAGAATGCCAGGTATTTTTCGCCCTTGTTGACATGGAGGCTCTTGGGTAAATTTACTCCGCGGGAGAACAATCCAAGCGCCTCTGGCTGTGACATCATTGCAGCCAGCCCAATCCCCAGAGCGGGCGAGATGACGTGTTTAAGGCGTCAGGCCAGTCGGCCAATGGCGGAGCGTGAGATGTCGTGACGTACGTAGCGCGTGGCCAATGAGCTGGCCGCTTGCCCTCTCGGGGACTGAGTGTGCCACCAAAGCAGCCTCGGTGCCACAGTCTCGCTTGGGCTACGCCATTCATAGAAGCATCTCTTGAATTGTATTGCATTTCACATGATTTTAACGATGGCTGCACGCGATTATGACACTGATGTTGATGATCCACTTGCTATTGATGTTGTACAAGGGACAAATGAGAATGAAAATGAATTAGAGACCAGCAGAGGTAGCAAAAAGCCACGTTAAGTGGAATCCTGCACGAATACTGCTCTTCCGCCTGAATTACAGAGAAGCCTATGTCATCAAGTCGGACTACACACTCGACAACAACAACGTCACCGAAGTACGACAGATGAAAGGGAGGGGAGCTTGGTCCCGTAACAAGTTCAACCTGAGTACCGTCCCCTTCCCACCCTTGTATGATGCCCCCCTACAACTCAGTGAAGAGAAGCTCAGTGACTTAACAAGCATGTTATGCCTCATGCCAGATGACAAGAAGGCCTTTTACCAGGGCCTCCAGGCTGGCACAGTCCAGCACAATGTCTTGCATCCTGACGAGGATGACAACTAATCCTGAGCTTCGGGTGGAGGGGAAGGGACAGGAAAGAGGGGAATTAACATTCAACACTCAACTTTCACACAATTGTGGTAAAGCTATCTTTGATTTTATTTCATATCAGTGTTATAATCATTTCTATTACCTTAGTTTACATGAATACACCTCATTAAGACGAACGCCACACGTGAATAGTCTTTGTTTATCATCAATTCTGATTCTATGTGTGATTAGCTCAAAATTACTTTTCATGTCCCTGGAAAGCTGACATGCTAAAGAACATTTTGGTATATGTTACGCTAAAATCGTATGGCTGATTTTCGAGATATTAAAGATTAAAACTTTAGGAGCGATTTTCTCAGTTTTTCAAAAATGGCGCTTGGATCGTTCTCCCGCGGAGCTACTCATATATATA
>CM035198.1:6791352-6805224 GCA_020233015.1 Callinectes sapidus | reverse complement strand
TATATATATATATATATATATATATATATATATATATCAAAACCATGCTGTCTTTTAGGTAAGGCTTGTAAACAGTTGATAAGAATATTAGTTAGTGAACATAAACATATGTACAAGATAGTATTGTTTGGTGAAATCTTTAGTAGGCACCATACTGAAAAAGGAGGAGGCCATTGAAGTAGCTGATGTGACAATGGATGTAAAAAAGGAACTTCAGCAATTTGTGGCATTGGAAAAAGATTTATTATAAAAAAATTACATTGAAATTTTTGTAAACTTCATCAGATTTTGCTAAGGTTAGAATCAATTACCTGATTTATAGGTATCAATAATTAAACTTTTTACTACTCGAGCAGCCATTCAGAATGAATTAAGTTTGAATTTTGAGTCTCTACTGTATTTTGTTTACCAGGTTGTCATCTCTGTGATGGACAGTTGTAACTAAAGTGTTTATTTTAATGGTTTTCCCTATAGTAGGATTATATTAAAAAGCAGAGTCCAAGTCCTCTTGCTCTTTCTTAGTTCTATTTTCTTGCTATTCATTTCCTTTCTTATTTTCCTTTCATTACAGTGGAGCCTCAGTACTCAAACTTAATTTGTTCGAAATGGCTGTTCAAGTATTAAAAAGTTTGACTTTTGATACCTGGCAGCAGGGAGGAAGCCTTTGTTTACAAAGGTACAATGGAACTGCTTGCGCTTTCAGGGCTTTATGTTCCCCGAGTGCACAGTTTCAAATCCTGGCCTGGTCTGAGTAGAGATTGGGCATCCATGCCGGGTAAAGGTTCCCAAATGGGTGGGCTTTCAGATAGGAGATCTCCATTAGCTCATAAATTCTCATAAAAAGCTCACATTGTTTAAATAAAAAATTTTTTTAATATGTGTGCAGATGTTCAGGTACTAGATTTTTTTTACTATGAAATTGAATTTCTGCATTCAAGCTTTGAAAACTTTGACTATTGAGGCATTTGAGTCTCCATTGTATTAATTGATAATTCTCCCTTGAATACTATTCCTTCATTTTCCTGATGTAGAAATGTTGGCTTCATCCTGTTAAAGTAGGTAACAGCTTGGTGCATAGAATGAAATGAAAGATATTTTATTTCATATAAACATGTTAGTCTTATCTAGGCACAAAACCTGTGCCTTGTCTCTCCTTCTCTAGCACTAAAATTTCCACCTGACATGAGTCCCTCCTTAAGCCATGGCTACCCATCTTATAGAAAACACAAAGCCAGTGAGTAGTGTACAGGTCAACTGTTTCCCCAATCTTACCTTGAGCATCCGCACATGTAGATGGGTTCTTGTCCTCTCTCTTCTCACCTTCCGGCTTCCTGGCTTTTTCCTTGGTGGCATGAGTTCTACTCCCCTTCTTCAGAGGACCTGGGTCGTGAGCTTCCTCCTGCTCCCCCCCTCCCCCCAGGGAAGGATAGGAGGAGTTCTATTCCTGATGGTGGTGTTTCTGGCCCTTCTACTGTGCTCCTTTCACAGCAGGAGCACCGTTGCCAGGCTGGTTGCTCCAAGGCACTTCCTTCAGCCTCCCACATGCACATTGTGTATTTATCATCTGTTGAAGGTCTACCGGCCTCCAGTGTTCGCCACAGAATAGGTGTTTTGAGTGGCATTTGTGGCCAGCTGATCAAGTTAAATATGCTTATGGCTTTCAGATCAAGCTGGATAAGTCTAGTGCTAAGAAAAGGGACTCTTTTTCCTCAGACATGACCTCCTGCTGGCCCTTCTTCCGTTGTTCCTGATCCACAGTCTTTTAACATTCAATTTAACAACCACTTATCTTCACTCCTCTCCGGTAGTTCCTTTAAGGACATGTTAGCTTCTGTTGTTTTGGATATGGATAAATCCTTCATGCCTGACTTGTCCCTTCCAGCAAGTTCAGGATCTCGACAACTGTGTAATATCATGAATTTATATGGTCTACTGAAAGAGCCAACACAAGGGCTTTGTGTGAAATCACTCATTGAGGGGAGTGGTGTCAGGCCCTGAGCCAACAATGGTGAGGCAGAACAATAATGAAGACTTATTTTCTCCCCCACCTAAATAGTCATTTGTTGAGGTGGTGGGGACAGTGGGTTAGGACCCTTCTGGTTGTCCTCCAACACATGGCCGTGGTCATGACTTCCATGGATGATCCGCTACCAACCAGAGTCTTACCAGCGCCTGGGGTGATAACATCACTGCTTCTGGATTGGCTGCAGTTGGTTCATGGCCTCCCTAGCAGTCTTGGGTGGACTGGGGTACAGCCAGGTTGTTTAGGCCCCTTTCCCCCATGTCCCAAGCTTCTGCATGGGGTAATGTGTTTGAATCCCACACCTGGATGCTTCAAACCCACCAGGGTGCAGGTGTGGCAGCAGCAATGTTTCCCCCCCCCCCTCATTCATACCTCAACATGTCTGCAGCCCCCTTCATCTCCCCACTGGCTGGGACTCACACATGGACTACCAGGGAAGACTCAAGGCAATCCATCAGGACACCCTCAGCCTTCACTGTTGCACAGCAGCCCCTTGTCAAACTATCAACATTCCCTTTACCCCCATCCCTTCCACTGTTCACACCTAAACTCATCACCTCCTCCTTTTTCATACATCCTCTCAGCTGCTCAGGTTCTCAGCCTGGCCATGTTCAGGACCTGTGTTCTGCGTGGTCTTGTTCTCTCTCTAATCTGAGGACAGCGGATCCAGGTGGATTGAAGTCTGCAGTGGCTGACACCATTCCCAACAAGGACTTTTCCTTTGTTTTGGATTTTGTTTATGAGACCCTCCCAGAGGCCCACACTCCTGTGCAACATTCATGAACATCCTTCACACCAGGCATGCCTCTCGCCTTCCCTGGCAGGGTGTTTGGCTCTTCCTTTACCTGGATAATTGGCTCCTGTTAGCATCCTCACTACAGTCAGCCACCATTACAGTGCATGCTCTTCTGCAGTTATGTGCCCAGCTTGGTCTACAGGTCAACCTCAACAAATCACACCTGCAGCCCACCCAGTCCTTTAGTTACTCAGGCATGGTTCTTTGCTCAATTCCCCTACTGGCCTTCCCCTCCCAGGCCGGGGTGAACAGCTTCCTCAAGGTTCATGAACTCTGCTTGGTCCCCTGCCAAGCTATCTTTACTCAGCCATGTGGTGTCTTTCATCCGTCTGATCCCCAGATCACATCTTAGCATGCGAGCACTACAGCTTCATCTTTGTCACTAGTGAGACTGGTCACAGATTAACAACACACCAATAGAATAACCTCCCTTCCTTCTATCAGATTTTTTCTGATGGTTAAGGGAGGATAGCCTCCTTCAGGGCCGGGATTTCCTTGTGACTTGCCTGGATTTTCTGTTCACGGATGCTTCCTCTCAGGGGTGGGGCTGTTTGCTCCTCCAGCACTCCACCAGCAGGAGATGGTTACCGGACGAATCCATCTTTCACATCAACAGCTTGGAACTCCGTGTAGTGTGGAATTCCCTCACATTTTCTTCCCCTCCTCAAGGACTGCATGGTGGGGTGTTTATGCAGACAACACCATGGCATTATCTTATCTCCTGCGACAAGGGGCACCAGGTCAGAGTCCCTAAACAAAGAAGCCCAGGGACTTTTGCGTTGGGTGCAAGCACACCACATTGTCATCAGGACAATGTGGTGTGTTCAGGAGGCCATCCTGAGTGGCCTCCAAAATGTTATTGCAGATGCAATGAGCAGGAAAGGCCAAGTCCTCTCCACAGAGTGGACACTCCATCAGGAGGTTTGCAAGGAGCTCTGGCAACTGTGGGGCCAACTGTCAGTAGACCTCTCTGCTACAGGAATGAACTTCCGGCTCCAGGCCTTCGTGTCCCCATTTCCCAATCCCATGGCACTCAAGTCAGATGCCTTCCTCTTCAATTTGGATCACCTGGAGCTGTACACCTTTCCACCAACTGCAATTCTCTGCAAAGTCATCAACAAGCTGTTGTTAGCTCAGGTCTCATCTCTCATCTTGATTGCCCGTTCTGGTCCAAGCAGGAGTGGGTCCCGGATCTCCTGAGATTTTTGGTTGACACTACTGCTGCTTCTACAATTTCCAGACCTGCTGTAACAACCACACTTCCACCATTTTCATCACAGTCTCCCGTCGCTTCAGTTGACTGCATGGAGACTCAAACATTTCCTCCATCATAGTGGCTATTCCTGATGAGTGGCAGCATTTGTGGCAGGAGCTCACTGCCCCTCCACTGTTGTAAACTATCAGTTGAAGTGGAAGATATTCCAGGGGTGGTGTAAGAGGGAAGGTCACACTACCTTGGCCATCTCCTATGAGACGCTTGCAGATTTCCTCTTCTTACACCAGGAGTGCCATCCCTCAGCTCCTGCCATCATGGGTATCAAGGCCATGTTGTGTGATGTCTTCCATTATCCTGAACAATGGTGTGGCCACCACTATCGTAAGAGCTTGCTGTCACCAGGTTCACCACTCTGGTCCCAAAGTGCCAGATTGGAATGTGGATGTTGTCCTATGGGCTCTTCTTTCCCCTTCTTTTGAGCCCTTGGACACAGCAAACCTCAAGCATACAACTATGAAAATGTTTTCTTGTCACCTTGGCAATGGCCAAAAGAGTGTGGGGAACTGTAGGCCATCTTGTCAACTTTGGCATGTGGGGCAAGGATCTGATTCTCCCTTACCTACCAAAGTTTGTGGCCAAGAGCAAGCAGACGTCTTCTCTCTGGGCCTGGTGGTAACAGGTGGAGGTGTTGTATGATGAGATTGGTACTTCCCTCCACTGTCTCTCCCCACAGTCTATGGGAGGTGGGTACTATTTCGGGACACATTCACCCTTCACTGTGGCTACCTGTCTTTGCCCTTCTGCCTTGTAAATGTGGGATTCTGCTTAGGTAAGACTAACAGGTTTATTTGAAGTAAATTATATTTTTATACTAGAATGTAATTTTGACTTACCTGTTAGTCTTACTGATCCCTCCCACCCTCCCCATGCAATGTCTTCAGAGGCCCTCTCTGCAGTAAGATTAGGGGAACAGGTGACCTGTACACCACTCATTGGCTTCACATTTTCTGAGATGGGTAGCCATGGGGACTTATGTCAGGTAGAAATTTTGGTGCTTGAGAAAGAGAAAGACTCAGGTTTTGTGCCTAGGTAAGACTGCCAGGTAAGTGAGAAAATATATTTTAGTATAAAACATCATATTCTATTATTTATTTCTTTAAATGTAATAAGAGTCAAGGATTCTTATTGCAGAATATGCTCCTTGAGTAAAATGTTAACTTCTTTTCCTTCTTGGTCAGATGCTGCTACTGCCTGGTATTGATGGCAACTCCTGAGTATTTAGTACAGCATGTTCTAAGAGAACACAGCCACTGTCAGTTCCAGTGCAGGTATTGCCTTTACCGAGCCCTGACCAAAATTTACATGGGAGTGCACCTGGTAAGATCTTCAATATTACAGTATCTTTTTATTATTATGGGTAAACTATTTAAGATAATAGTTGTAGGTTTATTGAAATTGTCATTTAGGTACTAGAATTTTATCATTTTACCCATATCACCTTTCTCTTTTATTGAAGTTCACTTCATTCATCTCTCTTCTAAGGCTGACATCTCCAGACCTTCAAACTTACTTCCTTGTATTCCTACATTTTTAAAGTTTCAATCTATCCTTAACACAAAGAATCTTAAACAAGCATTTATCTGCACCCTTATTACTGATCATCAATATTGTTTCTGTCAAAGGGATTTCTTTGTAATCCTGTTGCTTTCCCTAATAGATCTTGCTCATCTTGTAGGGATTTTCAATGAAGTCCATTGTGAAACAGTAATTCAATGAATGTAGATGTTACTTAATAGTTCTGATTGTGGAAAGATTTAGGTAATTTTGTGTATACAACAGAGAGAGAGAGAGAGAGAGAGAGAGAGAGAGAGAGAGAGAGAGAGAGAGAGAGCACAGGTGATCATCTCATTTTGTTCTATCAAATTTCAAAGATTGCTGTCTCATCAGATGTGGTGCTTTCACCTCACCTCTAGAGCAGACTTAGGTTGAAACTACAGAAACAGCAGGCCCTTAGGCACATTATAAACTGTTACAATATTTTTTAGAAGAAGGCATATTTTATTTTGCTTAAGTAGTAAAAAATATTATGCTTTTATTCAATTTCAGAAAAACTTTCACCCAAATGAAGAACCTCGTTATATAAAGGTTGAGATAATTCAGTCTACTCCTCCTCCAAATCCTCCAATTGAACACTTTGTGAGACCTTACAGGTGCACATACCGTAAGTAACATCTTTCGTATTCTGGGCTACAATTCAGATTACTTGAACCCTCATGACAAATGTATATAAATTAAAGAAAGTAAGGTTGACTAGGATATGATGGCCATGAATGTAACATGGATATTTGATATATTGCTACATAGTTTTTATCTCTTTTCCTCTTTGATGGAAGTAGAAGACTGCCAGTACAGAACTGTGGACTCTGAAGCTTTCAAGAGTCATGTCAACAATCATGGACCCTTTGTCATCCTAAGCTGTGACTTCTGCCACAAGTTTCTTCATGTTATTCCTCTTATTGATGTAAGTTCTATCTTATATTTAGTCAATAATGTATAATATTGGATTATATATATTTGGGTTTCAGAAATAAAGGGAATAGGGTTAATAGAAAAAATAAAAAATAAAAATTTTCCAATGATAAAAAAAACAGCTTAGGTGAAATAAATGACACCACAGTAAACATGATACATAGTTGCTCAGACACAACTTCGTGGTTCCACCTAGGTATTTTTATATTTACATTATGTCATGTAAATGAGGCTGAAGTCCCAGACACTTTTAGCCTTTGGTCTTCAGAGTTGAAGACAACAACTGGAAGCAATTGAAAGGGGTACTAGCATGACTTGTTGGAAGATAATGACCTGAATACCAAAATTAGCGATGACAAATGTGCTACAACTTCACCAGGGCAAAAAGATGAAAACAAAAAAACTGCTATGACATAATTTTAATGAAGCTAAATGTATATTCAGCCTAGCACACTTATTATGTTTATTGATACATTTACTAATACATTTTGCTGACCCACTTAGAGAAATCAACAGTGTTCACATATATGTTGTCAAGGTGGCCCCAATGAAAGCACCACACACTGCTATGCACATCACTTGCACTCTTATCCCTCCCAAACATAGTGTTCACATGAAAGCAATGATATGTAATTTTCTCTCTGACAGCACATGCGTGAACATCAGATGAATGAGTATCAGTGCCCCTACTGCTTGCATGGGGAGGCTGAAAAAGACAGACTCCTGAGTCATCTTCTGAACTGCCACTCTGGACGTCCAGGAAAAGTACTTTTACGTAAGCAGATGAATTCAACCATCAACAGTACTACTACTCCTTGTACTGACATCTCATCATCCGAGCCTGAGTCACCTCTGCCACTTCCTGTTGCCTTGACTCAGAGTGACTCAAATTCTGAAGTCACAAACACTGAGGCTTCTGAATCAGCCGGCCGGTCTAAAGAGGAGGAAGCCAAATCTATTCCACAGTCATCTGTTAAGGAATTGCAGAAGGTACTGAAGTGTAAAACAATCTCAGCTAGAAATTTTTTTATAAGTGCAATTCTCATTGTTATTGGATAAATATTTAAATTCATCATGTTTTTAGTATGTTTTATGGCTGATCTCTATTAAGTAGGGAAATTTCTGATATTTGAAATATTAATCACAGCAGTTTTATAAGTAAAGTGTGATTTGGTTTCTAATTTTTTGCATGAATTATGGGTTATGTTGCAAGAAATAACAAAAAATTCAAAGTATTCAAAGTAAATTTAACAGACACTACTTCATATCTGCCAAATGCTTCCAGATTCGAAAGAGATCATCAAGGAGCTCCAGTTCTGAGGCAGATGGTGCTAAAGGTAATCTTTGTGACTCATTTCCTGAAATAGATTGATTGAGACGGATGTCACTGTAAAGGAAAAGCATGATACATACTTATATGATGGCATTGTCACCATACAGGTGTTGGTCATTAGTTCATTCTATCTGTATATAGAACCACAATCTGAAATCTAAAAGGTCTTTGCATTGGACTCTTTTGATATCTTTGTGCCAGTGTAAGTAGTTATTTTACTCACCATCTATGTGACAATGTACACAATTTCCTTAGTCCATATTTTCTTAGTACCAATACACAAAATTACCTGAGGTATAATTTTTGTGCAAATGTATGTAAATATAGGAAAATATCAACTTCAGAACTTTTCATATGTAAATTGACTCATTCTTTTTCTTTCCTCTCCTTCCCTCTCTTTTTGTCAGCAGGAAATGAAGATGGCAGCCTCTCAAATCTTAGTACTGCTGGGGATGACAGTTTCCTTCAGGCAGCAGAAAAGACAGGTCTTAGTGGTCATGCTCTTTACCATTGTGGAAATGATGGCTGTGAGTACTCAAGCCTATCACAAATCCAACTCAGGGAACATCTACAGGTTTGTGATCTGGCTCAAGATTCAACCATTCTCAAGTGTTACCATTGTGGGAAGCAGTGCCGTCACCTTAGCACCCTGCTAGATCACCTACGAGTACATGGGCCCAAGCGGTACTGGTGTGGAGTAACCGGATGTGACTATCGAGCCACTATGGTTCATTACTTTAAGAACCACATGAAGCAGATTCACCGATGTTCAGGATTCAAGCAACTCCTAAAGGACTCAAAGAACAAAGATCCCGAGAACCAAGAGTATGTGGTGTACCCCAAGGATGCCATCCCGGCAGCAAGAGAAGGACATAGAAAAAGAAAGAATGAATATGCAATAGAGGACATTCATCGTATTCCACGTGCTCATGTTTCATACCAAGAGCTGAAGTGTTACCATTGCACGTTTGTATCAAAAGTTCGTTTGAATTTAATCAAGCACATCAAACTTCATGAGAAGTATCCCGATGGAATTCCACAAAGGCTAAACATTGCAAATGGATCATCTTGTTCAATACCATACAAGCAGCCTATTAATCCTGTCCCTTGCCTGGAACGAAAGGAGCTAATGTTTGATAAGATGATGAACTTAGCTGGCAGTAGTTTTGAAACAAAAAAGAAAAAGGAAGACAGTGACTTAAGGGCAAAGAATCCAATACCACCAGATGAATATCAACGACTTCCTAAACATGTTCCAGAAGAAAGATTGTACACATGTGGGATTGAAGGATGTAACTATTTGTCATGTGATGACATGATGTTGAAGTATCACATTCGGACACTTCATGCTGATGCCACTACCTTTCCTTGTCCTCATTGTATCAGTGTGTCTATCACTGTGGAAAAGATGAGTTCTCACTTTAAACTTCATGGAGAAAGGCTCTACAGGTAAGAAATTTGTATAGTTGTTTGCTTGTTTAAGGTGGTGGTGGGTGGATTCTATAAAGGTTACTCTGGTTGATGAGTGTATAATGCAATTAAGGCTGAAGCACAGTTTAGGCTTCATGTCTGTTGTTGCTGTGTACACTCCTAACGAGATGTGTGAAACTGGTGAGATGTTCTACACCAAACTCGGCTCTATACTGGACCAGTGTTCATGTTATGGTGCACTCATTGTCTTGGGCGACTTTAATGCTATCACTGGTACTGAGAGGGCTGGCTATGAGATATGTGTTGGTTCCCATGGCTTTGGTACCAGGAATGAGAACAGCTCTTTCTTTCTGAGAATTGCAGGTTCTTGGTATCAGAGACCAGCACTGCACCACTAGACTTGGTATAGCAGTGCCAGAGGGATAGTGATGGAGATCGACCGTGTCCTTGTTATAACTCGTTGGAGGATCCTCCAGAACTGCAGGGTTTTTCAGAGTGGCGAGTTCTTTGCGACTGATCACAGGCTTGTTGTTGCTACACTCAAGCTTCTGTCAAGTCCAGAAAGCCTCCAAGATGTGACCACATTGTGTTTCTTCTTGAGAAACCGAAGGACTTGACATGTGCTCAAGAGTATGCAGTGACAGTCTCCAATCAGTTTGGAGTGCTTGACATCCTGTAGTGTAGAGCTTTGGGATACCTTCAAACGTTAGACTCTTGAGGCTGCCATACCATGCATTGAGGAGCACCTTAGGTCACAGAGTGGCTTTGCCTTGGTGGAGATGCTGGAAAGTATTGAGGAGAGTCACACCACCAGACTTGCTGGGAACTGTGACTAGTACAGGGCTCTGTCATGTAGGACTAGAACTCTCCTCCAAGTCTATTTCTCAGGTAAGTGCTATCCGAACAGCAGATTCGGACGCAGATGGGCAGATGGCTCGTTGGGCTGTGTACTTTGAGTAGCTGTTCACTGTGGATCCCACAAACGGGCAGCTCCAGTCTGCAGGGTTGCAGATGCTGGACACTGATCCATCCATTGATGATGTCAAAGAGGCTGTAGCAAAGTTGAGGGGTGAAAAGGCAGCTGGCATCTGTAATGTCAGTGCAGAGCTCCTCAAAGCTAGGGGTGAAGCCATTATTGGTGGGTTGCATGCTGTCTTGATTACTGTATGGCATTCAGGCACCATTCCTCCTGACTGGAAAAAGGGGTTCGTCATCCCTATCTGGAAGGGGAAAGGGACCATCAAGACTGCAACAACTAACGTGGAATAACATTGCTCAGCATACAAGCAAGGTGCTTGCCCATTTGCTGCTGATGTAGATCTGCAGTCATCTGCTGAAACACCAGAGACCTGAGCAATCAGGGTTCACACCCGGTAAGTCAATAACTGACCGGATCCTAGCAGTTTGTGTACTGGTGGAGTGCTGACGTGAGTTTCGACAGGGAATGCTCGCCTCCTATGTCGATCTCAAGAAGGCATTTGATTCACTGCATCGAGAGACACTCTAGGATCTTCTGTGTCTCAGTAGGATTCCTGCAAGGATAATTGGTCTATTAACTGGCCTGTACTCCGAGTCTGTAAATGCTGTGAAGTTTGGAGTGAGGCAGGGCTGTGTGCTTGCTCCATCACTTTTCAACACATCCATGGACTGGGTACTAGGCAGAGTTGTGGAACAAAGTCATTGTGGAGCATCTGTTGGTAATACTGTGATTATAGGTCTTGTATTTGCCGATGATTACCGTATACTGAACCCATTATGACAAGCAATAATAGGGAATGTGTTCCAGCATGTCAAAAGTTACCCCTACAAACATTAAAATACATGAAAAGTCATATAAAAAATGTAAAGTGCTACATTTTGGGGCCATTAAGGGTGCATCACTGTGCATTGTAATAATAATATCCATAAAAAACACATCGTAAGGATTTCACTTGTGTTCAATGGAGAAATACTTTTCCCCCCCCCCCCCCATCTTTCGGCTATTCCCATTTTGGGGTAGCCACAGTGGATCACTCATCTTTGACGAGCTCCGCATATTGAGTTGGCCGATATTTTTACGCCAGATGCCCTTCCATGACACAACCCTCCCCATTTATCCGGGCTTGGGACCGGCACTGAGTTCCACTGGTTTGTGCCCCCAGTGGCTGGGTGTGTGTGTGTGTGTGTGTGTCACACACTACACACCGGAACGGCGAGGCCACAACCCCTCGAGTTACATCTCGTACCTATTTGCTGCTAGGTGAACAGGGGCTAGATACACTTTAAGAGGCTTGCCCATTTGCCTCGCCGCGCCCGGGAATTGAACCCTCTCGGTTGTGAGCCGAGTGTGCTACCACTACACTACACGGTGTGTCAATGGAGAAATACATACATTTTTATATTGTATGCATGTGTGATGTGTAACGGTTGTTGTTTGGGTGGTGTAAAGGAACTCACATGAGACATCTGTTGACCCCTCAATGAAATATCACATATAAGTTAAAGAAACCTAAATTATATATTTTTTGGGGGGGTGTTTGGACCCTGCGTAAATTCAAAACACGTAAAACGAGAGGTATTAAAAAGTTTGACTTTTGAGCTGTTCGAGTATTGAGTGGCCACTGTATATATATATGTTATTCATACATGCATGGATACTATAAGTGAATATGTGTTCTGAATTTATAGATTATGAGTAAGCTCCATGACCACAGATAGGATGCTGTTGATTTCATTAATTTTCCCCCATGTGGATGCTATTGTATAAGTTAATTTCTGATGCAGGTGTGGGTGGTGTCCATACATCTCTTCACGCCGGAATGTGGTTGAGAGGCACATGAAGGAGAAGCATAATACCAAGAAGGCTTTTGATTATGTTATAAGGGAACCAGAAGATCCTGAATCCTCCTCTAAAAAATCTGAAGAGAAGCCAGCAGAGGTAAGAATGATATAAGAAAGCATATATATATATATATATATATATATATATATATATATATATATATATATATACAGGTACCTCTCAATTTATGCGGGGGATGTTTTCCTGAATTCTTTACTCTTCCTAAGAAAGAAAATTTAATGTTATATGATTTGTTTCCAAGGTTGACAGACAGAATGATTGAAAATGTTCAACTAATTCTCACATGTTTGAAAAATATGACTTCAGGGACTGAGGAACAGGTTCTTAAGGATGTCCTGTACAGGTATTCCTTGATATGATTATGATTCAGTATTGTGCAATATTAGTTTCTTTTACTGCCTTTGTTCTATTATGATTGATCATTTTGATTCTTCATGGTTCACTTTTCACCTCATTTTAAACAATTTGTCATTGGAATATAACAATTTTTACACATTATATCGTGATTTTTTTTTATTTATTTATTTTTATTTATTTTTATTTTTTACAAAATGCAAGGTAAATAAATCATAGTTTGGTACGTATTGGGTTAATGTGCAGTTAAAACTACACTAAAAAGATGAACTAATAATAAAAATAGTAATAATAATAATAATAATAATAATAATAATAATAATGATGATGATGATGTTGACTATAATGATAATTATGTACTTTAAGGTAGTTTGAGTTATTGGTGGGTAGTAGGCTATATAGGAGAAAAGAGGATGGCTGTATTGGATGGTTCATTGTCTGGCTGAGTCACTGAAAGGTTGCTATCATATGGAGCACTCAATACACACTCCTAGAATTATAGCACTATGAGGTACGTATCTGTATCCAAAAGATCAGTAGATGAAGCAGAACATCCAGTTGGCAGCAGTGTGGGAGTAAGGATGGGAGGTAGGGAGCAAGAGTTGTGACTGTCTGAATTGTGACTCATAAGCCTGTACTCTTCCTTTATGAAATATTTAATGAAGTGTTTTCAAATATAACTTGATAATATGATAAAATTAGGAAATGGTTTATCAACATAGGTACACAAATGCTGAAAATACATATTCAAATGGGAAATGCTTACCAATTTAATTGATCAAAAATAGATATATGTATAGTACTGAATAATCAGTATCTTAGGTGTATATTATATCACTGGCCAACTTAGCTGAGTAATCTAAGGTTAAAGGAACTTTTACCTTTAAAAGAAAAGGTGAGGTTGATGGTCACAGCTCACCTGCATTTATACACCTTTGTACAAAATGAAGATATGCAAAACCCCAAAATTATTAGTACGTGTATATCAACAAAGCTAAAGAAAAAAAATAACGAAGAAACTTCATGACATGTTCTGAGTCCTCACCTCCAGGGCACAGTCCACCTGTCTGCCACAATTCATCTGTGATTCAAGATGTTACACTTTATAAAGAACCTGTTATCATACATGCCACAGTATAAGACGAGGTTTTTTTCTTGTTTGTTTGTTTTTTGCCAATTTTGAGACTCCTAAATAAAGGGGTCATCCTTAAAATGGTAATAGAACATAAACCTATAACTCTGTGGTGAACATTTAGCCACTTTACTTAAACTTCATTCTTCAGGCACATACATGCATATATCGTTTACTGTGTGTGTGTGGGTGTATATATATATATATATATATATA
>CM035198.1:6761576-6791252 GCA_020233015.1 Callinectes sapidus | reverse complement strand
TATATATATATATCTATATACATTTATATAGATATATGTGTGTGTGTGTGTACAATTCATTGGCTTAGCAGGCAGCTTCTCTCTAGCAATGTCCATGTTTACTGGTGGTGTCATTGTTTAAGTGGCGATCACACTGGCAATTTTTAACACCATCAAGGAGTGTTTTCTATCTAGTGTGGCAGGTCAAGTGAGGTGTGTTGGTCAGGTCACACTTCCCTGCTCATATGCCACATTTAAGATGGGGGAAGACACCTTTATACATAAAACACGACTTATCTTTACTTCAGCGGTGATATGGAATAAAAGTTAGAATTTGATAATGAACCTTAAAGACAGATAGAAACTGGAGTAAAGGAGATGAAGCAGGGTTGGAGAATAAGGCAAGCCCATGATTTATGGTGAAGTGGCAACTGTGGGGGAATCTGGTGACACCCTCACCCCACACATTATAGTCCGGGATATGCGGTATATGTATTCTAATTCCCAGGAAGAAGAATATCAAGATATGTAGTATAAAGATCATTATTAGATAAGAAGAAAACTAAGTAGCCCTACGGAAAACTTAGCAGCCAATGAATTATGAAATCACAGTATGTAGTGAAATGAGAAAGCAACAAATATACATAAGAAGGGTTTTGATAGATAAGATTCTGTCAGGAGGTAATATTCCAAAGGATTCTGAATTTTTTCTTTCTTTCACTTTAATAAGTTTTGCATGTTTATAGCAAAGATTGACAGATATGTAGACTTAACCTTTGACAGACTGGCTTAGTAACAAAAATTCAATGAGAATAAGATGGCTGTATTTTGTGTAATTATCTGACAATTCAAAATAAATTGATAGTAGAAATTTATGAATGTTTGAAATTTTGATTTAAAAATCAGGAAATTAGCCTGATAACTAAACAAAGCAACTAAAGTATGTCTCAGTAAAATGAAGCAAGAGACAATATGATTAAACATGCAGAATGAGACACACTGAAAAATAATGATATAGAAGTATAAGCATCCTTAGGAGGAACAGGAATGACTTTTGAGGAATAGCTCTTATCTCAAATCAGACCCACAAATGGACAGATATAAAGTTTTAAAGTTCTTTGCGGAAAAGAAAACGAAATAACTTGTTGGTGATGTGACTTAGTTGTGTGCCATACCAACTCACTGTATTGGTGTTATGGTGTGCTAATGAGAACTTCAGTGCATGATGAAGACCGGCTGGCAGTGGAAACTTGTAGTTGACCAACTTATCTTTGCACCAACAATTTTGCTGACAGAAACCACAACATTTCAGCTGTCATCCTCACAAGGTACTTAACACAGCTTCTTTCTGATGCTTTAAGGTGTAAACAGCTAAACAGTAACAGTGTCCATTACATT
Organism: Callinectes sapidus; assembly: GCA_020233015.1. Classification (NCBI taxonomy): domain Eukaryota; kingdom Metazoa; phylum Arthropoda; class Malacostraca; order Decapoda; family Portunidae; genus Callinectes; species Callinectes sapidus. The sequence continues at coordinate 6,789,875 of CM035198.1, read as the reverse complement.
TCTCATGGTCAAAATTTATTATGAACATGACAGCACACAATACAATTTTCTTTTTCTCCTCCTTATTTCCATTTAATTTGGATTGCACACGTAATGGAATCTGTTTTCTGATGTTAGTAACATATCTTAATTTGTTTTGATAAATGTTGGTGACTATACAGTTTTTTCCATGATCTTTTAGATCATATACTCTTATATCTTATTTGCCGCTTCAGAAGACACACCTTTTCCAGAAAAAGGGAAATGAAGTTTACCTTATCTCTTATTTTTCTTCATGTAAGACATCTTTCAAGATTATTTTTTGTGACACTGTATTTGTAAGTGTGTCATCTGTGGCCAAATGCATCACATAGTTGTTGCTTTACCTTTCTTTAAGAAGTTTCATTCTAATCATATATGTACTCATATAATAACTCAATACTGCAATGAACTATTTGGGATGAGAGCAGTTCACTAAAGGCATAACTTCTTTGTAAAGATGGTAAGGAAAAACTTGGGCTGGGTCAGTGATACTCTTTACTCTAACGTTTTGGCAAAAGTATCTTCTTCAAAGAGTGAGTGACATCTTGTCGAAACATTAGAGTAAAGAGTATCCCTGACCCAGCCCAAGTTTTTCCTTACCATCTTTACATTCACTTCTCTTACTACTGCTCAGCATAACTTCTTTTTAGACTAAACCTATTGTATCTAGGGATCTTCTGCAGAATTTTGTGTGTTTGTGTGTGTGTGTGTGTGTGTGTGTGTGTGTGTCTGTGTGTGTGTGTCTGTGTGTGTGTGTGTGTGTGTGTGTGTGTGTGTGTGTGTATATATATATATATATATATATATATATATATATATATATATATATATATATTAATGTAGCCAGGTAACATTTTCTTTTGAACATTTGAGATTAAAAGAAGCAGCAATTTTGTATCATTCAGCATCTGTATTTTTCCTATGCATCTAATCAAATCTCTTTTTTAAGCTGCTAGAGCTCCAAGGAGCTGTCCAAAAGGTAATTGTTTGTAGTGACTTTTCATTCCTGCCATGGGAACATTTTGGGGGAAAGTCCTTATATTTTCTATAGGAATTATGTGGCTCCTCATCAGTTAAGTAACATCGTGATTATCACAGCTCATTAGCTGAGCAGCAGTGTGGTGTTTCCTCATGGTTTACATTTCATGGTAGGGAAAACTTGGAAATTTTGTCCTTGCATATTGATAGATGTTTCAGAATTTATGATGTAAATTGCTTCCAAGAACAACAGGCAGCATGGATCTTCTTCTCCGTTTAGGATATTTGTTCCTTCTAGGTTTTACCTTGTAACATTTGATATGTGTTCTATTGTGTAATGATTCTTGATTGCAATCTGTAGAGAATATAAGGAGGTGAATGACCAGCTTTTCATCAGTTCACCTGAAAATATTCCCTTGTCAGGAAAAAAATATTGTTACCATCAATTTATATTTTGGATAGCTCCTTTGGGGCTCTAGCTGCTTAAAAAAGAGAGTTGATGCAAAGCCGACCAAAAACATACCAGAAGGGTTTTGTATTGTGTGTGTACCAGCAGCCAATTTTCCTCTACAGGAACCTGTTGTGAATATCCCTCAACCAGTGCTTCAGGAAGCACAGTGGCAATGCGGATTATGCAAGTTTAATTCTGTGACTCAGCAAGAGATGCTCAACCATACGAGCCTAAAACATTCCATCAGAAGTCAGTTTAAATGTGGATATTGCAGTGTCAGATCTTCAGTCAGATCAAGCTTTGATGCTCACTTTGCTGCCAAGCATCCCACTCAACAGTTTCGGGTAAGCCTTACCTAGATGCTTCATATTTTAGTTGACAACAATTTAATTTTCCTTGTGCTCTGTATTAACAGCAGGATTTTACTTGCCCTTGACTTATCATGTTAATGCATTTTCTCTTCTCTATCTTAATTTAAATTACAGTATTGGTATTTTACACTCAAAATCATTTACAAACATTTTTAATGACTATAAATTATTGTCAGGCTAGAAATAAAAATAGTTTGATTCTTTGCCTTGAAGGTATTATAAAGGCATATTTAGTTTCTAGGTTCTTAAATATTTTGCATTTTTCAGCTTCTACAAATCATATCAGGTAGCAAAATTTTACAGTTCTCTACACTACACACACAGACACACACACACACACACATATACACAAAGACAAACACACCCCATCAAGTTGGAGTGCAGTAACTAGTAGTGTACCACAAGGGTCAGTGCTGACACCAATAATGTTCAAAATTTATATAAATGCAAGAAAACCTAAATAGCTATATTATTTGTTTGCTGATGATGCCAAGCTCCTGATAGTGATAAAGAACTATGATGAGTGTATGGAGTTGTAGCAAGATATTGATAAGATCTTGGAATGGAGCCAGAGGTGGAAATTAAAATGCATAAAAATGTTTTGTGATGGAAATGGAGAAAAGTAATAGAAGGTCTATGTGGGAGTACAAAATGGGAGAAGAGGTTATAGTGAAGAAGGAAGAAAAGGACTTGGGAGTGAATATACAAGATATCCTAACCCCAGAAAGGCACATAAATGTGTTATTTGCTTCAACATACAGGACACTAACAAGTATCAGGGTGGCATTTAATAACATGGATAAGAGCATGATGAAAAAGATCATAACCACAATGATAAGACTTAAACTTCAATATGCAGCAGCAGATAGATTAAAGGAAATGGACCTATTAGCATTGAAGGATAGATGGGAGAGAGGAGATCTAATAATGATGTACAAGTTATTGAACAATATGGAAAAGATATCACTTATTGGAGATGGCATTCAAAGAAAATCAAGAAAAGTTATTATCTGAGACATTAAAAAGTTCAATTTTCCACATAGGATGGTGGACATTTGGAACAGTCTAGTTGAAGAGATTGTAATGGCAGTGTGTGTGTACAAATTTAAAGTTAGATGAAATTAGATTTGGAGACAGTTGCTATGAGCCCTGCTCAATCCCTGTAATATACAACTAGCTAAATACCATGTAGTGTAGTGGTTAGTATGCTCAGCCCACAAACGAGAGGGCCCGGGTTCGAGTCCCAGACACAGTGAGTCAAATGGGCAAGCCTCTTAATGTGTGTAGCCCCAGTTCATCTAGCAGCAAGTAGGTACGGGATGTAACTCGAGGGGTTGTGGCCTTGCTGTCCTAGTGTGTAGTGTGCCATGTGGTCTTAGTCCTACCTGAAGATTGGTCTTTGATCTCTGAGCTCACTCAGTTGGGAAAGGCTGGCTGGGTGATCTGCAGGCAATCATTGTGAACACACACACACACACACACACACACACACACACACATAGTGCTTATAAAGTAAATTTTGTTATGTAGACAACTCTATGCCATCACTTACTTCATGCATGTAGCACCACATCCAGTATATGAGTGAATACCTGCACACATTTAGCAGAGAATACACACATCCAAGTTGTGGGAGACATGATATCTATCTAATGAGAGCAGAAGCTCAGCAATGTAGCTCTGATGTGTGTGTGTGTGTGTGGTGATACAGATGTAGCACTCCTTTCCTTGTGGGTGTGTGTATGAGTAGATATTGTGTAAACAGTTTCTATGAGAGTGGTCTGCGACAATGTGTAGTAGTGTTGCAAAGCCAAAAAATATATATATAGTATTTGATTATTGTTTGCTTAAATATATCATGTATTTATGTGGTTGTCTGCTGTGCACATTTGCACCCTTGTAACTTTCCTTTTTTCACAGGTACTTTGTATGTATTATCGTTTAGACTCAGAAGACATTGAACCTCTAAATCACGGAGATGCACAGCACATGCATGAGCCACTCTGGAAGCGCAATGATCCTGAACGCATCCGTCACATTCGGGGAATCTTAATTGATGATGACCCAGAAACTAAAAAGGTATTGACAAAACCTAATGTTGATGCCTTGATTTTACTTTCATATAGATCGTGTAGTTCTGCATGAAATAGATGATTTATTATTGCATGATGTTTTACTTCAGAGGCTTATAATCTGTGCATAGTTCAAACAGATCACTTAATTAGTTGCCTTTCAATACCAAGACAAAGTAAAATCTGAGTGCAACCTGATAATGTGTATAAATATCTAGATTTAAATATCTTACTATGTAAGAATGAACATAAAAAAAAATTTGCTAGGAAGAGTAGGGTTTGCATGATGTATTAAAAAGGAAAAGATAATGGGAATGGAAATAAAAGAAATAAATTAACAATATTTTACTTATACCAGATAGTTGAGTGCTCAGAGAAGTGTTAATCATGTGAAACAAGCTGCACAATATTTTTTTGTATTTACAATTGATTAGCATGTTGACTGTGAATGACAATAGATTTTCATCTGTTAGAAGTAGAAGAATGCTTATCTAACTAAATCCTGCAAATGTTTGTCATATTGTATACAGTGATTTGTAGATCAGTGTCATGAAGTGCTTATATATTATGCAACGCTGTTAATGTCAGCATCATATTTTTACCTTGGTGGGCTTATAGCTGAATGATAATTGATTCCACTCTAGCTTTATCAGCATATTACATTGCCTTTGTGACTCCATCCCTTATTGCTGGCCTTACCAATTACGGCTACTATTAGACCTAGCTGCTCCATCCCTGGTTGAAAGTCAAGAAGTCACGTCATCTTACATTCACTTCCTCCCTCTCCTGATCTTTTCCTTTACTCTTTGTAATCTCTCTCTCTCTCTCTCTCTCTCTCTCTCTCTCTCTCTCTCACATCATATGTTATTCCCCATCTGCCTAAAGGGAATATGTGTGTGTTTGTGTGTGCATGTGCGTTTCTGTGTCTGTGTATGTGTGTGTGTGTGTGTGTGTGTGTGTGTGTGTGCATGTGTGCATGTGCATGCACTTATGTATTTACCTAGTGTGATACAGGAAAGGAGCCACACTATACTTGGCACAGTCTAAACTGGCCGTTTGTGTGACCATGTGTTTCATCAAGATTGCTTGATTATTACCACATCTATATAGATGATTTTTTTTATATACAATGTGGACTTTTGGGGAATTTATGGACAAAGGGAGACCTCCCATCTGAACTGATCAAGAGTTCTTCAACCTTGATCGTGCAGGGATAATTTTTGTGAAAGACTTGGTACAAGATGTCATTCAAACAGGAACAGGGCCCTTAGATGAAGGTGGTGATATTACTCAGGGAGCATTGTGGAGTTTGAAAGCTTAAACATTGATGCAGTGGGTGAAAGGAATTAGTAAGGGAAATAGAAAATTTTCTAGAAATAAGTAAACAGGATAGGACATGTGGAAATGGGTAATATAAGCTAGAAAACTTGCCAAGCATCCCAAGTTTTTTTTGACAAAAAGCAGAGTTCGGGGAATGAATTAGCTAGAACCAATTAGAATAATTTGTATTCAAATTATGCCTCCTATAATCTAGTTCTGATTTAACGTATTATTCGTCCAGAACCAATTAACTGTGCTATATGCGGTCTTACTGTGTCTGTGTCTGTGTCTGTGTGATAATCATTAGAAGTAATATTGAGAAACCACATGAATACCTTATTTTATAAGCACAAGAAATCAATTTGGATTCAGAAAACAGGCTGTTCTCAATTGCACTAAATCTCCAAACTAAAGCAGAGAGTAAGCATCAAATTCTGCACCAAACATTCCAAAGTTTTGAGAAATCTTTGACATCATTGAGTTTGTGTACAGCATTGAAGCAACTAATTGTGCAAAATATTTCAAGAGAAGCAGAACAAAGTGATTAGGTCATGGTAACCTACAAGCACAGACTCTGAAAATATGGAAACACTTCAGTGATGACTTATACTTGAAGATAGTTGGAGGTGTATTTAGAACACTGCTGGTTTGTGAAAGAAACTTCATATCTGATTTAAACATGCACTATATTATTTCTATTGTGTGTGTAACAGCAGGAACATTTTTTGTAAGAGGGATTCTGGTGATGGGCATTGAAGCTGCCAGTCCCAAAAGAGGGCAGTCCAAAAGAGTATTAACTACCATAGTACCAATGGTGTATATTTACGAATGAAGTCGGTGGTGCATGCTGTATGGTAACATTTTAGAAAAATTGCCATGCCGTATTTTGACTCGGAAGCTTTTCATAAAGTTGAAAAATACTTATCATATATGTGTGTTAAACCTTCTGATGAAAAGGAATACTATGCCTACATCACTGACAAAACAATGAAAGACTTGCTTTATGCCTCTCTTGCAGTGTATTGGAATACAAAAATGCTGATAATTTGCTGTTTCTGGATATAAAAATACATTGAAAAATTTTGATGATACTTATTTTCCTTTCTAGAATTTGTTCAAACAAATGGGCACAGGGAAACCTGACAAAGGGGAGTTTGTTTGCCCAAAATGTGGATCATTCAGAACCACTTGTGTGTCCACCTTCCGCTCTCACCTGTGCCGGGAAGCATCCTATGACAGGTAAGGGAAAAATCTACACATTCATAGAGTTTTTGTTTTCCACAACCTCTTCAAGAATGTATCTCTTGCATAAATCAAGAGGTACCTGTACACATAGGTAGATAGATGCAGTCATGAGATCATACTGGAAGGAAGTCACAGGGTAGCTCTTCCTAAGTTCCACTGCCAGTCCTATGCAGTGAATGTGGTCTTTTGCCTGCTCCACTCAAGAATCTACTCCACAGATATCAGTGTGTAGAGTGTGGCCTGAATAATTCCCTCTTGCCCAGTCTGCAACGCCATTACACCAAGATTCATCATGCGCCATTTACTTCAGAGTCTTATCTTGAACTGCCTGTTGAAGAAGAAAAGGAAAGCTGGGTTAGTAAGATTTAGACTTATTTTTCCCTTGTTTTTCTTAATACTAAGTTAAATTCAGCAGATTTGATATGCTCTTTCTCATATCAGTTTGTAGTTGCCCATACTGCTTGAAAACAAATTTTGATTTGTCCCAATATTACATTTCAGGTTGAACTGGTCATTAACCATCAGAAGAACCTTATAAAGAAATGGCAAGAGAAGGGTGACACTGATCCATCATTTGAATCTCCATCTCAAACTGGACAATATCAGACGTCCCTGGGAAAATCGTCTGTTTCATCACGGCGGTCTTCAAATGCCAGCTCCCATTCCCTGTCAAGTTCGTGGTTTTCTTTATTTTTATTTGCGTTAGTTTAAGGGGCTATTAAGACAAGTTTCACATTTTAAGGAAAATCTGCCTTTTTAATTTTTATCCCATTCATTGTCATGTGATAAGTTTTCCTTGTATGTACTGTTGTTAGATTGGGGATTAAGGTGGTTTCATACGGATGAGTTCCTTGATTTTACTGTTGTGGATGACTCTTTATGTAAGCGTACATTTAGATTATGGTTTTTTGATGTTGCAAGAATATCCCGATATCATACTGAATAATTTACATTATTTTGATAATATACTATGGCATTTTCTAGATGCTTCTGATTAAAGTATCTGCTGTGGTTTTAGAATTGGAGTAGGTGTGGAGTAAGGAACTGTCTCATAATGAATGGCCAGGGGTCTGTCAGAGTTTGTTGGATTTATGTGATCAACTGTACAATGCCTTACCTCTTTGGATGCATTAATAGGGTAATCCATGAAACAGTCCCTTTCTTCTAGGGATTGACAGGGCCAAGAGTGTGAATAATGTGGTGTCTTGTCTGATGTCCTGCCTGCTATATAATGAATATATAAACATTTTCCATATATGAAACAAATTTCATCTTTCCTCCCTTCTGTGTGCTTTAATCGTGTAGGTGAGGCAACTCAAGAGCAAGGTGGAATTGTTCTGCATGACTCTGGCAGTGAGCGTGGTCGCTTTATCTGTGATACATGTGGGTCCGAGTGCCGCTCAGCTGCTGGACTCAAAAGCCATATAACAGCCATGCATCAAGCCAGGTCAGCTTATCCTCTTTCCTACTGTATGAGATTCTTAGGAATTGTGTATTCTGTGGACTGATCCCTTGCAAATCTAAATTGAATGAATTGAAAACATTTCCTTTAGCTTTACAATAAATTTCTGATTTTATTCTCATTTTGTAATATAATTTTAATGGTAAAATGCGAAATGATTGTTTTTCACTAATGTAATTAATATATCTAGGAAGAAACAATGGTATCTGCATTCTAACCTTATTTACCTCATTTTCTTTTTAGATTCAAATGTCATTATTGTCCATTTGCAAGCAACAGTGAAGATGCAGTGAAGCAACACAGTATTGCCAAGCATCCCAAGTTACAGAGTGAAGTACTGGATGTTTCACAAAGAATCAAAGTTCAGAGAGTAGATAATGTCTCGGAAGAAAACAAAATCCTAGAAAAAAATAGAGATAATCAAAAGCAGGAAGGCATTGGTTCATCTGCTGTGGAAAGTTCCCTCACTACAACTTTAGAATCAAGTGGTTTGAATCTCCAGTGTTTTGAAGACATCAGTGAAGAAACTTGTGAAGGAGAGGTTCCTTTAGAAATAGATCCTTTAGAAGACTCACAATCTTCTGCGGTAAAGACTTATAGTTGTAAGTTTTGTCCATTTACTACAACTACTCCATCTGGTTTGAATCATCACAAGCGCACAAAGCACAAAGAGACACGTTTGTTCATGTGTATGTACTGCAAAGGACGATTTAACAGCAATGTAGATGCCTTACGTCATCATAAGTGGAAGCATTTGTCACAGAAACCAAACATTGTTCATGCGGTGTATAACAAATCAGAAGAAAGTCATGTGAAGGAACAAACTGATTTCAGTCACTCTGAAGGCAGTGAAGTAATATCAACCTCAAAGGGTAAACCAACAGCAAAGTTAGCATTAGACACTAAATCTGGTAAATCCAAAGCTAAGAAATCTTTTACTAAATCATCATTCATCCCTAATGAATTATCAAAGAGCTTGCAAATATCCACACCTGATAATGCAGGCTCTGAGCCCACTTACACCTGCTGCCATTGTAATCAACAGTCAACCAAAGTTGGCATGGAGGAACATATGAAGAAACAACATAGGGATCTTCCTTACCAAGTGAGAAGAGAAGAAAAAGACAGAGTGTTCACAGAAGTTCACATATACAAATGCATACATTGTGTTATTGAAAGCATATCACTTGCACAGGCAATGGATCACTGGATTCAAAACCATCCCCTATTAGATTTTAAATTTGATTTAGTATTAAGACACTCAGGAGAAGTTTCTAACCAAGTTGTCACCAGCACAACACTAGACAAAGATTTATCTCAAGATACGACAGATGGGGAGAGCAATGTTTGTACAAGTGACATTGATGCTGAAGAAGATGCCGGTGTTACATCATCTATTGCCTCATGCTCTGACATCACAAGCAGCTCAGAAAGCTCCAAAGTAGTACCATCAAGACAAAGAGAAGGCATAAAGGATACATCATCAACAAGGAGAAGTTTAGATACTGAAGAAGAGGAAATAATAGAGATATCTGAATTAATAGGCAAGGAATCTGAAGTGCAGCCAGGTGCAGGAGGTGATACTGAAGACATGATCTACAAATGTGGTCTTTGTAAAAAGAGTAGTGACAAGCTTCAAGAACTGAAGGCCCATGTGAACAAGGCAAGTTATATACCAAATTGATACCTTAATCTCTTATTTGTTTCATTTATTTTCTAATGTTCTTTTGAAATAAGTATTCTTTTACCTGTACAGTACTTTTTTTCTTATAAGGGAATTTTTTGCATATTCTGATTCAGTTCTAAACACTATCGTTTCTTTCATATACTCTTCCAGAAATTCATACATAACCATTTACCCAAACTGCTTAGGTGAAGAATTGGGTCAGTTTTCAGGATTTTATAAACACTGTGGAGACCCAATACTCAAACTTAATTTGTTCCAAATGGTTGTTTGAGTATTAAAAAGTTTGACTATTGATGCCTTTAAATCAGGTAATTCATTGTAACCCCAGCAAGACCTAAGTTTACAAAATTTTCAGTGTATTTTTTTATAATAGTTTTTCCATTTTGCTACTGCTACAGATTGCTTAAGTTTCATTTTCACATTCATTGCCACGTCAGCTATCTTAATGGCCTTGTTTTTCAGTATGGTGGCTGTTGTAGATTTTGCCTTATAATACTGTCTTATACAAGTATATACTTTACTGTGTTTACAAACTAACATTTTTATCAACGTTTACAAGCTTTACCTCCAATACAGCAAGTTTTTGTAATGCAAAAAAATAAAAGTTTAGCATGGAATACCAAAAATAAAGCAGAAGATGAGGTGTTGATTGGTAAGAGTAAGTCACAAGAAGAAGAAGTGACTTACTCTCTGCGATTGGCAAAGGAAATTTCCCTCTTCATCATCTTCGATATTCCATGCAAAACTTCACTTTTTGTATTACAAAACCATGCTTTCTTTAGCTTCTTATTGTTTATGGATCCTGTGTGTTTCTGCAGTGTTGTTTCTTTTCATTTCATTGTTCTTTCTGACTTATCTCCCATTTCTTATGGTAATATATAAGCCATTTTTTTCTTGACCAGTTCAGTGTAAGGTCACTTAAATTGCATAGTGGTAAAGGATATTCTGTAACCTTAGATGGGCATGTTTTTAAATCATTTGACTGTTTTCTATAGATACACCCAGAGAGAGACGTAAAAATCAAGAAACTACCTCGTGGGGTGTTTGAGCAACTGTATCGTGCGGAGTACAAGTGTAGTTACTGCAATGAAAAAGGACGTCATAAACCCATAACAAGGCATCACAAGTTAGCTCATCCTGGTCTTCCCATGAAGGTTTCACGCTTACCTCAGCCTCCACGGGAAAATGTTTATTTCAGGTAAGCTAATATTGTTATTGTTATTGTTATTGTTATGTCCAGGATCTGTCTTCTTTTAGTAACTGCCTCACCTGGGCTAGTTCTTCCCAGACCTTTACTCCCTCAGTCTGGCACAGGCATTACAGGTGTCTTATTGATTCCTGCAGCCTCTTAAGTCTGGCCATAATTCAGGGTCTTGTATAAAACACCCTGAGGTTACCAACTTGTTTAACCCACCAACAGGGAAGGGAAATATATATAGATATCACACAAAACACCCTTAATGGGAAAAAAACAATCATCCATGCTCCAAGAGGAAAACAGGCTACTTATATTTTGTGAGATGAATTACCACTCTCTATGAACAACAAAAAGCAAATCACCCACATTCACATCACTTCACAATCACTCTAGTTTAATGTTTAATGTTTTCCAGATTATACTCAGCACCCATAAGATTGCTAAGACTAGAAACACAATAAAGACCTCTGCTTAATTAACTTACTTAACATCTCTGGCTCCTAGACTCAACTTTAGGGACCAGTAACACTTAAGCAAAGAAAAAAAAAATATACAAAATGAACCACAAAACAAATATAACACTCTACCCAGTACAGTGGTGTACTTGCCGCACCACACAAAGAAACCCAGGCACCCTCCATGTGCACACTGAAGCCCTATGTATATCACCACAGGTGATATGCACACTAGCCTGACTTGATTTACGTCAAGATGGAGTTCCTTCCCTTCTTACAATTTCACCTCCAAGGCACAACTAGTTTCCTGAAGCAAATGGAGGTGATTAACCGCCTTCAAATCCCCAAATATATATATATATATATATATATATATATATATATATATATATATATATATATATATATATATATATATATATATATATAACCCTCCTTACAGCAGCACACAGCCTTACATATCTGTCTCTTCCAAGTGCTCAGACAGGAACTGAACTGCCATATGGTTGTCCCCTTATATATGTCCGGGATGGGAGGAGGCGGGTACAACACCTAATATCTCCCTCCCCGCACAATCTCTCATGCTCTCCCATCATCTTACTTAGCCACAACACACAGAGGACAATCTGTTTGCCATGTTCCTCATGGGCACACTAATGAATATCTAACAACACAATTTACATTGATGGGTAGCCACACAATCCTGCAATCCTGTGCTCAAATCTTAAAAAGAAAGGATGATTGGAAGGAGGTAAAATCACTTGACAGTTAACATCTTTTCATGGCGTAGACCAGGCTACACTCATCTCACATCTATGGTTATTCAGGCATAAGCTGTCAATTTTAATTTCTTTTTATTTTTTATGGACTAAGTCCCTCTGTTTTAATATATATATATATATATATATATATATATATATATATATATATATATATATATATATATATATATATATATATATATATATATATACCTCTTTTCTTACACATGTTTGTTTTCCGCATTTCTGAATTTACACCAGGTCCAAAATAAAAAAATAATTTGTTTACATTTTTTTTTCAGTAATATGTAATATTTCATTGAATTACCATCAGATGTCTCGTGCAAGTTCCTTTACACCACCCAAACAAACAACAACAGTTACACAAACTTATGTGTGTAATATATATATATATATATATATATATATATATATATATATATATATATATATATATATATATATATATATATATATATATATATATATGTATGTATACATATATGTATATACCTACACACACACACACACACACACACACACATATACATATGTATGTATTCATACATACATGCATACATACATATATGCCGGACTATAAGGCATATAAGACAACCCCTATTTTTCTTATGGAAAAATTTTGGTTTACAGCTCTTACCGCTTTATAAGACAACCCGCTAGGTACCTTCAATTTAGGTTCAGTTTGATTTCTTTCATGTTCCTGTGCTTACAAATGACTTCATTCACACACAAGTTCTGCCTTTCTTTTTATTCTTTAATTTTTTTTGTTTATTTATTTTTTTACCTTGTGTTTTTCTATTTTGTGTCAACTTCTTGTGATCACCTTTAGTATAAAGCTTCAGTAGTTTGTCTTTCTGTTTCTTAAGGTTGTATATAGTGATTTTTTCAGTGCCAAATTCCTCAAAACAGTTGTACATTACTTAGAAATAATTGAGTTCTTTCTGGAATTTTCCATTTGTGGTGTTCATAATTTTAGAGTTCTGCGTAAGTGGTTTTGTACCTGTGTATGGAATATGTCTGTCCAAACAATCAGGTGACTCGTCATCGTATTTTAGAGAAAGAGGAAAAGCCACCTAACTTTTATATTTGACACAATGGGGGGAAGGGGGCAGAACTCAATACAAGGGAATACAAAGGAGGGCCAAGCAGCAGCAGACCTTTTGGTCCTTTCAAGGCTGCTTGGTTACTACTGCTAACTATCTACAGGGAAGAGAGACAGGACAGTACTGGAGAAGGCTCCTCCCCACCCACTACTCCCTCCAGCTTTCGCTGGCATGGAAAATAGCTTGGAAAAGTACCATGCAGTATGGAAAAACTGGCATGGAATTTTCACAGGAAAGAATGAAAGGAAATTTTGCTATTCACCTATGGTGAATTCTACATATCTATCTGAAAAAGAAAAGAGACACAGAAACCATGACATTTATAGGAGATACATGGTAAGATTATTCGGACAAGAAGGGAGCTTGTTGGGGGTTTGCTTTTAAATATTTATCAATTTTGTTTTTGAATGATGGAATAGAGCTGCTGTTTACAATTTCAGAGGGCAGCTTATTCCAGATGTTAACAACTCGGTTAAAGAAAAAGTACTTAGCCTCGTGAGATTTAAAGCACTTAGGTATAATTTTGCAACCATTATTTCTAGTGTTTGAATTATCAATGTTAAAATACTTATTAGCATTAAGATTACTATATCCTTTAAAAATTTTGAAAACTTTGATTAGGTCTCCTCTTATCCTGCGCTTTGTTAAGCTGAATAGGTTTGATTCTTCCATTTGTTCCTCATACGTCTTATTTTTCAGGCTTGGAATCATTTTAGTGACTCTGCGTTTTATTTTTTCCAGTAAATGGATAATTCTCTAGTCCGTCTTTTGTGTCTATGTTGGAAATAGTTTTTGAAAGTGAAGAACATGTACAATAATTGCGTCTCAAGGCAGCTAAATAGAAACAGTGCGCCCTGGAGGCCAAGAGATCCCCAAGCACATAGGTTCAAATCCCAGCCACGGTCTAAGGGGAGATTGGGCATCCACTCAGGGTAATTGTTCCCAAATGGGTGGGCTTTGAGATAGAAGGTCTCCATTGGGTGGTCTCCCTTTGCCCAGAAATTCCCATAAAAAGCCCACATTGTATGAATAAGAGAAAAAAATGCACATACACACACACACACCGCTCAGCCCACAACTAAGAGGGCCCGGGTTGGAGTCCCGGGCACGGCGAGACAAATGGGCAAACCTCTTAATGTGTATCTAGCAGCTGTTCACCTAGCAGCAAGTAGGTACGGGATGTAATTCAAGGGGTTGTGGCCTTGCTGTCCCGGGGTGTAGTGTGTGATGTGGTTTCAGCCCTACCTGAAGATTGGTCTATGGGCTCTGAGCTCGTATTTTACACACCACATATTGTAGTAGTAGCATGCTAAGCTCACAACAAAGAGGAAGCAGCTTGAAGTGACAAGGCAAGTCTTATAATGTTTACCCCTTGTTCACCAAGCAGTAAGTAGGTATGGTATATAATCCAAGGACTTGTGGCTTTGCTGTCCTGGTGTGTGGTGTGTGAGTAGTCTCAGCCCTATCCAAAGATGAGTTAGTATGAGGTCTTACTATAAGGGAATGGGTATCTGGGTGACCAGCGGACAACCATATGTGACTGACACATACAGGGCACAATAGTTATTACTCTCATAAGCATTCCCTCCTAACCTCTAGACCAAAGGGGGGAGATAAATGATTTTTATCAAACAATGCTTCGTTAATCATGAATGCATGTAACATTTTTCCGTAAAATAGATTGTTGCTGTATTGTTGGTATGTCGTTTGTTGTAATGAATTCCTGTGATTTACTGGGGTACAAGAAGACATTTCATACTGTAAAGGCCTCTACCAATAAAAAAGAAAGTAGTGCACGTATAGATGCAAGCATACATGTAGGCTCTTCATTGTACCAGGAACACTTTCTCTGTGTCTATCACCATTGTATTCCACCAATGTCCCTTGCTGAACTCAGGGAACATCTGTTGGTGCATGCATATTTTTTGATAAGCTTGACTGTACCTATAATGCTTACTGTGCTTTGTTAGTTGTATTGTGTTTTTGCTATACCAAGCAGTGTTCCTTTATTAAATAGACTCCTTGTATCCCTAGGGGTACACACACACACACACACACACACACACACACACACACACACACACACACACACAATGGTACCAGAAATAAGGGAGCTGACATATGAAGACAGATTAAAAGAAATGGGACTGCCAACTCTACAGGATAGAAAAGAGAGAGGAAATCTAATCATTCTATATTAGATAGTAAATGGTATTGAAAAGCTGGACAAGCTGGTGATGATGGAAGAAGAAACTAGACAAATGAGAGGACTCTTAAGGAAAATAAAAAAGAGTTGGTGTCTATAGGACACAAAAAAGTACAGTTTTCCACATAAAATTGTGGACATCTGGAACAGATTGAAAGAGGAGCTTGTTACAGCAACCAATATACATATATTCAAGGAAATGTTGGAGATATGATGATATGGAGACAGGACACTATGAGCCCCGCTCGAACCCTGTATAATACAACTAGGTAAATACACACACACACCATGTTTTATGAAGGTAAAGGGACGGGGAGGGGAGTGATGAGTGATGATCGGCTTCTTCATAGGCATTTGTTTTCTTTCTTAATGCAAAATATAGCACTTAATGGGTGCCTTTGGAATATAATGCCTTGTAAAATTGGGTTTTCATTGTATAGGAACATTTTTTTGACTAAATGATCATTGCGCAACATTTTTTTCAGCCTCAGGGTGGGGAACCAGTAAGAAAAGTAGGCACAAATAGGTGAACCTTTTTTTTATCTTGATTTTATTGTTTTATCCTTATGTTTATTTTATTTATGTAACATGTGTTTCATTACTCTATACAAAAACTATATTTAGATATGATATTTTATCATTATTTTATCGGTTTTAAAGGGGATATATGAAGGTCTTGGAATGCATTGCAATTTTTTGTATTCATTCTTAAGTCTGCTATATGATTGTTTGCTTTACGATTGGATTTTCAGGAACCAGTTATGATCATATGTTGAGGAATACCTGTATTCATATCTTTGTTGTATTTTCTTAAAATAAGATTAAAGTGCAAGAAAAGTAATTGACCGAAACAATGGTGGATCAGACTCAAAATGTTCAGTCATTAGGTTAGTATCACCAAGACATTTGGTGTCATTTTGCCATCCCTGACTCACAGGTAATGAAATTTTCATTCCCTTGCATGACTCCCCTTAGTGATGTTTGTATGTTGCCATAGCAGGTGGCTTTCTTTTACAGAGCTGGGCGTTGTAGCACTAAGTTACAACTTTGCGACTTTGCCACACCTTAAATTTTGAAGTTGCAAACATTTTGAAAAATCAGGCTAAGCAAAGTTGCACTGCTAGTTTTCCATGATTTTTACCACAGCTTCGAATAGGAACAAAGACAAACAACTTTTAATGAAATTGCCGCAGCTGTTTTAAGCCTGTTTTAAAGCCTAATTTGGTCAAAAGTGTCAAATTTTAGTTGGTAAAAGCTTAATTTATTTTCATCTGATTTTTTAATTTCCTTTTATGATAAATTCTTCACATTATATGAGATTGACTTTACATGAAACTAACTGGAGGACATGGAGGTGGAGGAGGAGGAGAATCTATATACATTAGTTTAGGTTGTATTTGATATGCATAAATAAATAGGTAATAATAATGATAATAGATATGTGTGTTCTCTGCCTTATAAAAGCATGTTTCTGTTGTCACAGTAAAGTTAACTTAGTAATTTAGTGAGTCATACAAGGAAAAAAGTCTTGTTCCAAAGGTGCATGTCTCACTTGTGGGCTCAAAATAGCCACAAAGTCACAGTCACACACCAGTTCCAGCTGCAAAGTCGCAAAGTCAAAGTTGCATGTGAAAAAATTTAAGTTGCTCCCAGCTCAGTTCATTTGACATGTTGATATGATAAAGTTGTCATTAATCACATTGTATATTGTACAACCTCTGGTTCACTATTCACCTTTTCATAATTTTGAAATGATCACAAACTCATGATTTATCACCACCTCACTCTGTTTTGAGCATTTGATCACATGAGTAATTCCCTCAGCTTTTGGATTTCATTAACATTTTTGAGTAGGTGAATGAACCTTATTATGCTGAAGTTGCCTCTAATGGTGAGCAGTATTCCTTTTCTAGACTTGAGAGGTGACTGCCTTTACCTTGAACAGTAGATCTAATATTGATGTAGTTTTGATTTTCCTTATTTTCTACTAATTTTATTGTATCATTAATTTTCATCCATAATGTTTGGTTTCCTTTATTTACACTTTCCAACTGTAATGACCTTATTGCTATGCTAAATCTTGTAGTTTCTATGTTGGTGCCCTTAAGCTTTCTTATTTGTGTAATGATAACAATAGTCAGTAGTAACACGGTATTTCAGATACGAAATGGTGCTCTCTGATCAATCATAGAACTTAATGAAGGTACAGTTTTGCCATTGTTTTCCAGATAGCAAGGTTGCTGTTCCAGAGGGTGTCGCTTGGCTCTATTTCCTTGACCATACTTCCCAGCATGCGAGTTCTATCCTTGTATTCATGGATAGCTCCAAATCTGTTGCTGGCCTCAGGTTTGGTTTCCTGGTTTAAGTTGGTGTGTAGGAGCTTTCCTCCCGCTTTATCCATCTTCTCTTGTCAAGCTATGTGCACTATCGTGTTGGCTGTGTTGCTGTCCTTTGTGTTCTCCACTGACATGTGCATATTTTCTGCAATATTGTGGTGGCTTTTGCTCTCTCAAAGATTCCTATCTCCTCTCATTTTTCTGCAATATCATCAAAGAGTGGCTACTATATGGGATTCCCCTAAAAGCCATTGTGGAGCTGGTTAATTCTCAGAGATGCCATCATATTTCGTTTGCATATTAAAATGTATAATTGAGTTTATTAGGGTAAATTTCCTAAGGGATGTAATTTTGTGATCCCAATATTACCATTTAAGAAAGATATTGGTTGATCATTGTCGTTTTTCCTCTCAGAACTGGAGACCATATTTTCACATGTTCTGTCACCCCTTGCTTAATGCTTATCTGAACTAACCATACTAACTCATGATCCATTCTTGATGTCTTATCAACTTTCTACATATTGGGCAATATTGTTTTTTAATGAAGGACAGTTAATTTGCCTCTTGTTTCCTTCACTCTTGTCATTATCATTGTTATACAGTAAAAATTCCTTTTAGCAGGATACTGTGGGTATGGCATCTGGCATCGTTTTAGAAGAATTGAAATATTTAAGGGGTTTACTGTTTTGAGTTCTACTTCTGTATTCCTGGAGTGGCAAAAAACTTCTTGGTCTTGTTATATAATTCTTTTATAAGAGTGCACAAGTGTGTGTGTGTGTGTATAATAAATACTTCAACTCATTCACCTCCTCTTTTCTCTCTTCTATAAACATCTCACACCTTCCAAAAACTGTCACACTTATCTTATAAGGTATCCTCAAGTCACACATTTTTAGCTTATAAAGTCTCTGAAAACAGTCACCTTACTTTTTTCCAGCATTTCCCTGTGTTTTTTCTCACACACTCACACAAACTAGAGAACAGTTCACTAAAATAAAGAAACCAGGTGTCTGGGAGGCATCAAAAAGTACAGCTTCCCCCATAAAGTGGTTAATGGCTGGAATAGTTTGGAAGATGACATGGTTAAGGTGGCATGGTGAAACAGTTTAAAGAGAAGGTGGATAAATGTAGATATAGAAACAAGACAGCATAAGTCAAGCTCAAGCCCTGTAAAATACAACTAGGTAAATAGACACACACACATTGAACCACCATTCTCTATAGCTCTTCACATTCATAAAACAAAATGCCTATATCTGTGGGTTCATCCTCTATCTTGCTGAAATGATAATTACTTTAAAATCAAAGTTCATTGGTTTTAGTTCTGGATTCGATCACATCTGATGTTCTCTTTAGCATCACCAGGTGAACTCGACTCCTCACTGTGGCACTCCAACCACAGCAGTAACCTCCCAGTGAACAGTTTAAACTCATGAGCCTGAGTGAGACTCAATCTTCTGAAATTGGCAATGCCAGGCCAGCACATTACCACTGTACTTGTCTAAGACTAAAGGCTATATAATGTTCTCTCTAACAGATAACAATCATGATCTTCATATTAAAGAAAAGAAAGCAATCTCTTAGAGGTCCTTTGAATTATCCTCCCGACCTGGATAACAAAGGATGAATAACTCTTTACTATAGTTATGATATCATATCTGAGTTTCTAACTAACAATTAATGCTTATATGTAAAAAGAAGCAGTTTTGTAGATAACCAAAACACCAATATCTGGGTACCTCATAACTTTGTAACAACACTCTGGTCTCCCTTTCTTGTGCATGCTGTGAAGAGATTGTTATAAATGGTTGTGCTTTACACATATATTGCTAATGGTGAGCAGGTTTGCACCACCACGCTACTTTCTACAGCACAGTAAACTTGCCTCGAGCAACTCATTCCACTTATATTGCAGTAATTAATTTTCATTAGATTTAGCCAAATTCCCAGGATTAGAGTGACCAAGCAGTGGAACAGGAGCATCATCATCTGATGTTGCCAACCCATACAAATAGTTATTCACAAAAGCTGTCTTTGTAGACTGTGTACATTCATTATGATATAAAGACAGATCTGTATATAAAAGAATATAAATTTCATGAATGCATCAAGTAAGTCAGTTGTCATTCAAAATATGTACTAATGAGTTATATATTGGAGAAATAGGACAAGATACAGATTGGAGACTGATCAGAGGAGCCTAACATAGAAGATAGGGTAACAGAATAAGCTAAAGGATTAGAAGTTAGGGAAAGATCAAGGATGTTGTAGGGTAATGGCATAAGCAGAAGGATTGGAGGTTAGGAAAATGTCAAGGATGTTGAGTGTGTCTCCAAGACTGTCAGATATACAAGTAGGGTGTTACACCAATTGCTCTAGGTGATACATGATAGCAAAGTTAAGGCTAGTTCACCACCAGCTTTGGCTGGTGGTTAACATTGAAGACCCCAAGAATTGAGATTTCAGCTAAGGGAAAGAGACACAATTTGCCCCAGTTTGTAATTTGAATAGTCAAAGAATTTCTTGTTAGGTGAAAGGTATATAATTTTGCTAGATAGTGACTGAAGTCATAGCCAGATAGTGAGAAACTTGGAAGACTCAAGAGTGTAGTCTTGAGAGCAAGTTAAGTTATTGGAACTAAATTGAGGATAGAGAAAGTAGGAGGGAACAGAATTACTGTCACTTGCCTCAGACACCTGTGTTTCAGAAAGAGAGAGAAAAAAAAAAGTTAGTAGAGAAAAAATGCTCTTCTAAAGAAAAAAAACTATTGAGAGAATAAAAAAAATAATTAATTGAAAAAATAACATTTCATGTGGGGCTTCAACCTCTAATGCAGTGTTGAGTGGCCTTATTAAGTGAAACATATCAAAAATCAATTTTAGCAACATCTGTGGTTTTAGGTCTAATTTTCTATCTGTAAAACATCATCTTTCCTCTACTAAACCTCAACTTCTTTTCCTCATTGAAACACAGTCTGAGGCAACTGACAGTGGCCCATTTTCTGTTTCAATGAGGAAAAGAAGTTGAGGTTTAGTAGAGGAAAGATGATTTTCAATTAATTATTTTTTTAATTCTCTTAGTAGTTTTTTCTTTCTTTAGAAGAGCATTTTTCAGTGAAATTGCAATACAACCATCAATTTAAAGGCATTTATTTTGAGATAAGGTGGTAAAGTTGGGCAGGGGGAAATCAACTTCTTAATGGGCTGGAATGAATAAGCATTTTTCAGTGTTTTCAATACTTTGAGTTTTACGATCCTCAAGTTATGTGCTACAGTTTGAAACAAACTAGGCACTAAACTCATGAAGGTAGTGTACAGTAGTATATATTTTGGGCAAGAAGAAATATAAAAAAAAAAAACAGGAGGAAAATCCCAGGATTTACCCATTAAAAGGATGAAAGAGTGAAAATACTGGTAAACTAATGCATTAGACAGGTGGATAGAACAGCTGTTAAAGTTGTCTCGTTCAGTAAGGTTGTGAGATGGTTGCAGTCATCAAGTTCAAAAGAGCAGTAACCATGAAAATTATGGTATTTACTCATAGATGAGAGTAAAAGATGCATATACCACTAACAGTGGGTTACAAAATTAAGATAGTTGATTGGGAAGATGGAAGCATGGGCCATAAATTTTTTACCATGCTGTTTAGACCGCTTTTTTTTTTTTAGTTAAACCTCTCTATATAGGGCACAATACTCCATGCATTAACGTATAAGGTCCTTATATATGAAGTAGAGAGCTAGGAGAAGAAAAGTATTAGCATAAGTGATATAGAGGAAATGACATTGAGATATGCAGCACAGATTCAGAAACACAAGAATGAATACCACCTAAAAAGATGATAGTATTACTTTATATACTTATTATTCACAGCAGAAGGAATCCACATCAGTGTAATCTATATGGTTGTAAATTAATAATAGACATTGTTAAAAATATTGTCTCTTGATAGTATTTGTTCTAAGTGTATGTGGAAGTGGAAGACTTTCAGGAAGAAAGAGATGTTTTGTCCATCTACTTTTAAGACATGTTTGGGAAACTGTGTGTGTATTGTACTTTACCATAAGTACGGCATAATTTTTATGAATTCTAGTGTTATTTTTATAGTTGTGACATGTTTATTCTGACAAATGTGTATGGGGTTTAGATTGGAACTGTTCTTATCATAATCTTAAGGTACTGTGTGAGTTACTGTCAACTAAAGAGTGTAGGTATTGCATGATACTGATTTCAATGTTGACTTTAACTTAATGCAGGTTATTATGAGCTGTGACATTACATGTACATTTTAAGCCTATTAGTTATCATTTACTACAAGCACATTAGTATATCTATCAGCACCAAACATCACAGAGATATTACTATTCAGCTATATGTTCAATGTGACATGTGACTAACAGACATGAACACAAACACTTGTTATGTTTGAGTATGCTGGAGTCACAACCATCTTACCTGTTAACATTTTTGAAGTTTTTGACTGCTACCCATGGCTTTGTGCTGCATGAAGACACCTGATGAAAAGCATCTAAAGTAATACAGTAAAATCCCTCTTATCCGGCACATTTTTCCCCGAGCCTTAAAATCAATAAAAAATCAATATGTGTACTCATAAAATCGATTAAAATTCCTGCACAAGGCATACTTTTTCCCCTTGCCACCAGAGCGCACTGCTTCACGCCACCCGTGGCCCACTGCACTGTGTTTACTCAGTGACTCAGTCCCGTGTGTGCACTGTTTATCGCCTGACGCCTTCATCATGCCTAAAGTTGTAGAAAAGAGGAAGCGTGTTGTGCTTACACTTAAGCAGAAGGTAGACGATTAGAGAGAGGTGAAAGCAGACAGCAACTAATGGTGGAATATGGTGTGGGTTCATCAACTATTTATGACATTAAATCCCAAACGAGAAAGTTGCGGGATTACATGAAAGCCACTGACACCCCAAAGGCAGCGGAAAATCATTACGCACTGCAGTATCATCAACTTATTTATAAGAGGAAAGTATTAAAGAGAATGTTAGTACAGTAGTATTGTGTGTTGGTGAGTGTGAGGTGGCAGCGCGGGTGGTGTCACGCGGCACGGCGATCAGCTGATCTTTGTTATGATAAGATGCGTGAGTGTAGGGTGGTGATTGTGGACATAATTTCACTTCTATTCAAGTATCTGGCAACTTCTGGTATCCAGCATATCGGCGGTCCCATTGATGCTGGATAAGAGGGATTTTACTGTATATCACTTCACAGGAACTTAAGAAATTAACAGGAGCTGCAAGAAGCCATCTGCCTTTCTATGGGTCAATCACATCACGACTTTCCTCCATTCATAGTGAATTCTTCAAATAAATATGCATGTAGATAGCCTTTCCATTCTGAATAGCTCCTAACAGGTTTACTTATCACTTTCAACATTATTTTCAGAAGAAATAATCAGTATAATTGGACTTAAAATATATAGTTTTTAGACAAGACTTTAAGTGAATGTGTTACATTGAGCATTCTAGGCCCACCATTTCAAATCTACCCTAGAGAAAGATGCCATCCATGACATGCTAAATTTAAGACAGTTATACCTCATTCATTCTTCCATTTATAATGCATAAACTCCCTGATTGGCTATGTAGCAGCTGAAACCCAACATCTTATAAACAGAGCAACAGTTAAAGATGGGTGGACTTGCAGATAGGAGGTCTTCATCAGCCTGTAAATTCCCATTAAATTCCTACATCTAAAAACAAAAAATAAAGAAAAAATGTCTCACTCTTTGATTGACTGGATGTCATTAACAGCCATAGTCAATTTGAAGAGACACTCTTCTTAAATTTAAGAGTAATTTTAGTTATACAAAATCTTATACATAGTTGTTTTTGAACAACAACTTAGCATTTTATGATTTTACTAACCATGTATATGCCTCACAGATGCTAGTGGTTTGCTTCATTATGCCCTTTGGGGGACAACCAGAAATCAGAACTGAAATCCTAGCAAACTTGAAGACTTCTTGAGGGTGGCTAAGGTGACTTAGATCTGGGTATTATCATAACATAGCTGTCAGTAATAATTATGTATGACCTCCACTAGATATTCATGGTGTTCAACTACCAAAGTCAAAATATAGCTTTTTATTTGGCCTTACTCCATGTGTTTTGCTCTTCTTTGCCTGAGGATACTGGAGACTTATATTTTGACAACTGAGTTTTGTTTCATTGGTCATACCTGCATACCTAAGACTTATCATAAGTGATCTTAGATTTGGGAAGTTCTAGTTACACCTAGTGCTCCCCAGTATGTCCTTTATCACACGAAGATGGAGATGTTGCTGCTTATGCAGAACCAGATGGTTACAAATTTTATGGTCACAGCATGTAGTAAAAATCATTAGCTAAATTGGCATATGCAGAATCATCAGCAATCTCAGTATTGTTCACAATTTCAAGAACAGCTAAACGAGTCATCTTTAATGCCACCATCAAAATCTCATTTATGTAAATTTTGTTGGTGAAAGTCTCCTTTGTATGGTAATGACTTTGGTAAGGTTACAATAATTATACTTGCTTTTAAGTGTATTTCTGCCAAAGTGAATGAGGCCATGACTGATCTCATAAAAATTAAATTATGGGTAGCAGAGATACTTTTTAATAGACCTTTTGTGATTGCCTCCAACTTTTTTCTTCCCTTCTTTGAATCTTTCTGTCTTATGCATAAATCTCACTGCTCATTGTAGAAACTGCTACATGAGTCTCACTTGGAAGCTTGAATTCAAGCTCAGTTTGATTTTCTTCTCTACCTACAGATGTGATGTCTGTGGCCATGTTGTTAAGAACCTACAGTCAGTGCGCCACCACATCCGCCGTCACCATCCTGACTCAAATGAGTTTACTTTCTCCAAATTAACATTGGGATCTCCCATGCGACCTCCTGTCAAGCAGCCATATAAGTGCAATTATTGTGGTGATGTTGGTGAAACCCTTGAAGAAATGCACACTCATCATGCCTTCTTGCACTCCCATCTTGAATGTAATATTACTAATCTGATGGATGAGGCTTTGTCATCTTTGCATAGCCCATCCACCAGCCACTCAGTTGCAGAGACTAAAATTTCTTCTTCTGTTGCATTGTCTGTAAGTAATAAGAACAGTCCTAGTGTATCAAGTGGAGTAAGTGAAGTGAGCAAACAGACGGAAAGTGTACCAGAAGAAATGTTACCTAGTAAAATTGCAGTTAATGATGGTCCTAGGGTTTTAGTGTGTAAGAATACTGCTAGGAAGTCAATGCCAACTTTTCCAAAACGTGCTGTGGCCATGAAATCCACTTCAAAGCCGCAGATAGTTGCAGAAAGTCATGAAAATGCAGAGCCTAGTGTATACCAAGTAATACAACCCCCTCTGGAACTAGAAAATGTGTATGCCTATGTAAACCTCGGTACAGACGTTCCAATGAGACTAACTGTACAGCAACTTGGAAAGCTGATTAATTTAGAGCCACAAGTTCTAGTGACTGATGTCTTAAACAAAAAGGAAAATTGATAGTGAAACGGAAATGTTTGCAGCTAAGTATTTGTACTTACAATATGTTAGTCAGTGAACTGGACTGTGCTCTAAATCATACTATAGAATGAGCATAATGCCATAAATAGGTATCTTTATGTACAGTTACAAGTAACCAAATATATGTTAAGATTTGGGTGGGATTTTGTAACTTATAATGATATTTTAGTAAATGGTGTACAACCATGTTATTGATACAAAAGAAGTTCTGCCTTGTATGAATATTGAAATTTTGTACGCTAGAAATCTCATTTCACACAATTCACTGTAAATAGCAAAGATGAAATATTTTCATCATTTACATTTGTGTCCATTGAGGAGATTAAGAACTGGTGCTGAAACAATAAGATGTATGTAAGTTTTTGGTAGTTTTGCTATTTTCATTTTATTTTTTTAATTCTAAATTCTATTCTGTAATGCTGGTAGTAGCATTCTTAAAATGTACATCCCTGTTTTGTTTCAGCTAATCATCAATAAGCCGGATACATATGAAAACAAAGTGCAGTTATTAAAAGTGCTATGATTTTTATCTGTTATTTTGAGCTTCATTATCTCACTTCTTCAAACTCTAGCTTTTATGCACCTAAATATCTAGAAATTCATGTACTGGATTCATATTTTCATAACACAATACATGTGCATAAAATGTTATTTCCTGATAGTATATAAGTCTTGGCATGTAAATAAATGAAGAATATAGGTATGCTCACTGTGCCATCAGCACACAATATATTGGATTCGGAGTGAAGGAAAAATTACTTCCAGAGTTTAATTGCTTAGACAGTATATGTTACCACTTTGCACGTTTTAGTCTGAAATAACAAAAAAATAAAGAGACTGGAACATTGAACAAGCAATATATGTTTCAAATAATAAATAGAAAATTACCATTAAAATGAAAATCCACTGTCTAATAGAACTGATACATGGAAGGGGTTTTGCTTTAATTTTGCAAGTAATGAATATGAAATGCCTTGATTCAAATAATTGTGATCCTTTGTATTACATTGATGAACACCGCACACACACACACACACACTATGTAAGCCACAAATCTTAGATTGGTTTTGTTATCAAATGTATGTGCAAATTCATTCTTTGTGTTCATAAGCTTTTCAAAAGTCCAGTAAAAATCAGATTTGAAATAACAGAACATCACAATTATTGAATAGCACTAATCATAAAATTATATATTTACCTATGTCATCATTTGACTTTGATAAATTTGCAAAACATGAGTTTGGAGAAGGTGCCTTTCTGCTATCAGTGTTAGATGCTATGAACTGCATAGACATAGATCTCTTGTCCCAGTTCATATACCTCATGAGATCACATACTTGTTGTACATGTAATTACACTTGCAGTAAAGAAATTCCATTAACAAGGAAGAGTAAACTAAAAAATGTCATTGCATTTCATGTATGAATTGTTATGCCCAGATTTTATTGAAAATATGTAATAAGAAAACTAAGCAAAAGGCCTTCCCAAAGCTCAAATATTGAATTGGCTGAAGAAATTTCTCTCTCTCTCTCTCTCTCTCTCTCTCTCTCTCTCTCTCTCTCTCTCTCTCTCTCTCTCTCTCTCTCTCTCTCTCTCTCTCTCTCTCTCTCTCTCTCTCTCTCCTCAAACTTCCATACCAAAACTTACCACATCTCACACTATGATTTTTTTCTACCATTCCATTAGCAGTTGGGTTATTACAAGCTGAAGCAGCACTGCCTTCTTGTGGTGTTACACTGCTTTAGCCCTGCATGCATACTTCATTTTGTCAGAGTAAGGATGCATTATTCTCCAATTTATATTGTTATTGATTTTAAATGCAAGCCTTTGATTAAGTATTGGTTTGAATGTTAATGTACAAACAATTTTTAGCTATAAAAATAATGGAGATGTACATTTAGAGTATTACAGTTCCTAGTTAGGTTTGTTTGTTATTTGTAATTTTTAAATTCTTCCCCTATATTTGACCATGAATTATATTAGACATTTGAGTAATCATGTACTTTGCATTCCATTTTAGGTGGGTTATTAAGTATTTAATTGATTGATTTATGACAAACTTTCTGCTGCTACCAGTGAGTCAGTGATTGATTATGTCCTCTGAGCAGCTGTTGTGAAGTTTTTGATTTGTACTTTTCTTCAATTTTTTTTATTATTCTGAAACCCAATAAATTATGAAACTAGCATACTTTTTAATATGGTATGCTAATCCCCATTGCTCATTGGAAAGAATTCTGTTACCTAGGTGTATTTTTCTGTGCATCATGAAAGGCAACCAACATAGACCAAACAAGTTAAGTAGAAAGCCTCTCCCCTTGCAACCATTTTCATCTTGATTCAAGCAAAGTTCTTCACATTGCAAGTATCTTCTGCCCTCTTCATGCCCATCCAGGTCCAGCTGCCTCATGTCTCACAGTTTCATGCCTCCAGACAAAACATGATCTTGTAATGACTCAAAATAAGAAATCCCATATGTTTTCAGAATAGGGGCATAGGACCAGTGTATCCTACTAGTAGCAGTCTTAATTGGCAATGAACAAGACATAAAATTATTGAACTCAAAGACTCACAGTAAGTCACAGAATCTGATTTTCAGAAAGCCTTATTACATTATTGTGTGGCTTATACCTATTATCTTAGTAAATTTAAAACCGACACATGGGACGGTTTTAGCCGGCCAGCCCTTGCTGCCTCTCTCTTGAAAGACTACCGGTTCACAAAGTACCCTGGACGGATACGTCGTTTTTAGTCTGTTAAGGGGACCATTGGCAGTCTGAGAGGTAGCTGCAATCCGTTATTACCCATACCCATAAGGACTTATGGGCGATATTTACTTCTCGTAAGGGAACGGATACGACAGTCTACATCTCCCACTCTCTCTGTTGTTTGTTCGCGAAAATTTACACGATGTCATGGTGAATTGCTGCACACTCAACAATTTACATCTATACAATATTTATACATACATATACATATAGTGCATGTGAAAGATGTGTGTGTAAAAGAGGCACAGCCGGTGTATGTTTTTGTTTGTGAAAAGAAGGTGCAAAGTAGAAATGATTAGTGTT
>CM035198.1:6694257-6761476 GCA_020233015.1 Callinectes sapidus | reverse complement strand
TAGGCTCCTCTGATCAGTCTCCAATCTGTATCTTGTCCTATTTCTCCAATATATAACTCATTAGTACATATTTTGAATGACAACTGACTTACTTGATGCATTCATGAAATTTATATTCTTTTATATACAGATCTGTCTTTATATCATAATGAATGTACACAGTCTACAAAGACAGCTTTTGTGAATAACTATTTGTATGGGTTGGCAACATCAGATGATGATGCTCCTGTTCCACTGCTTGGTCACTCTAATCCTGGGAATTTGGCTAAATCTAATGAAAATTAATTACTGCAATATAAGTGGAATGAGTTGCTCGAGGCAAGTTTACTGTGCTGTAGAAAGTAGCGTGGTGGTGCAAACCTGCTCACCATTAGCAATATATGTGTAAAGCACAACCATTTATAACAATCTCTTCACAGCATGCACAAGAAAGGGAGACCAGAGTGTTGTTACAAAGTTATGAGGTACCCAGATATTGGTGTTTTGGTTATCTACAAAACTGCTTCTTTTTACATATAAGCATTAATTGTTAGTTAGAAACTCAGATATGATATCATAACTATAGTAAAGAGTTATTCATCCTTTGTTATCCAGGTCGGGAGGATAATTCAAAGGACCTCTAAGAGATTGCTTTCTTTTCTTTAATATGAAGATCATGATTGTTATCTGTTAGAGAGAACATTATATAGCCTTTAGTCTTAGACAAGTACAGTGGTAATGTGCTGGCCTGGCATTGCCAATTTCAGAAGATTGAGTCTCACTCAGGCTCATGAGTTTAAACTGTTCACTGGGAGGTTACTGCTGTGGTTGGAGTGCCACAGTGAGGAGTCGAGTTCACCTGGTGATGCTAAAGAGAACATCAGATGTGATCGAATCCAGAACTAAAACCAATGAACTTTGATTTTAAAGTAATTATCATTTCAGCAAGATAGAGGATGAACCCACAGATATAGGCATTTTGTTTTATGAATGTGAAGAGCTATAGAGAATGGTGGTTCAATGTGTGTGTGTCTATTTACCTAGTTGTATTTTACAGGGCTTGAGCTTGACTTATGCTGTCTTGTTTCTATATCTACATTTATCCACCTTCTCTTTAAACTGTTTCACCATGCCACCTTAACCATGTCATCTTCCAAACTATTCCAGCCATTAACCACTTTATGGGGGAAGCTGTACTTTTTGATGCCTCCCAGACACCTGGTTTCTTTATTTTAGTGAAGTGTTCTCTAGTTTGTGTGAGTGTGTGAGAAAAAACACAGGGAAATGCTGGAAAAAAGTAAGGTGACTGTTTTCAGAGACTTTATAAGCTAAAAATGTGTGACTTGAGGATACCTTATAAGATAAGTGTGACAGTTTTTGGAAGGTGTGAGATGTTTATAGAAGAGAGAAAAGAGGAGGTGAATGAGTTGAAGTATTTATTATACACACACACACACACTTGTGCACTCTTATAAAAGAATTATATAACAAGACCAAGAAGTTTTTTGCCACTCCAGGAATACAGAAGTAGAACTCAAAACAGTAAACCCCTTAAATATTTCAATTCTTCTAAAACGATGCCAGATGCCATACCCACAGTATCCTGCTAAAAGGAATTTTTACTGTATAACAATGATAATGACAAGAGTGAAGGAAACAAGAGGCAAATTAACTGTCCTTCATTAAAAAACAATATTGCCCGATATGTAGAAAGTTGATAAGACATCAAGAATGGATCATGAGTTAGTATGGTTAGTTCAGATAAGCATTAAGCAAGGGGTGACAGAACATGTGAAAATATGGTCTCCAGTTCTGAGAGGAAAAACGACAATGATCAACCAATATCTTTCTTAAATGGTAATATTGGGATCACAAAATTACATCCCTTAGGAAATTTACCCTAATAAACTCAATTATACATTTTAATATGCAAACGAAATATGATGGCATCTCTGAGAATTAACCAGCTCCACAATGGCTTTTAGGGGAATCCCATATAGTAGCCACTCTTTGATGATATTGCAGAAAAATGAGAGGAGATAGGAATCTTTGAGAGAGCAAAAGCCACCACAATATTGCAGAAAATATGCACATGTCAGTGGAGAACACGAAGGACAGCAACACAGCCAACACGATAGTGCACATAGCTTGACAAGAGAAGATGGATAAAGCGGGAGGAAAGCTCCTACACACCAACTTAAACCAGGAAACCAAACCTGAGGCCAGCAACAGATTTGGAGCTATCCATGAATACAAGGATAGAACTCGCATGCTGGGAAGTATGGTCAAGGAAATAGAGCCAAGCGACACCCTCTGGAACAGCAACCTTGCTATCTGGAAAACAATGGCAAAACTGTACCTTCATTAAGTTCTATGATTGATCAGAGAGCACCATTTCGTATCTGAAATACCGTGTTACTACTGACTATTGTTATCATTACACAAATAAGAAAGCTTAAGGGCACCAACATAGAAACTACAAGATTTAGCATAGCAATAAGGTCATTACAGTTGGAAAGTGTAAATAAAGGAAACCAAACATTATGGATGAAAATTAATGATACAATAAAATTAGTAGAAAATAAGGAAAATCAAAACTACATCAATATTAGATCTACTGTTCAAGGTAAAGGCAGTCACCTCTCAAGTCTAGAAAAGGAATACTGCTCACCATTAGAGGCAACTTCAGCATAATAAGGTTCATTCACCTACTCAAAAATGTTAATGAGATCCAAAAGCTGAGGGAATTACTCATGTGATCAAATGCTCAAAACAGAGTGAGGTGGTGATAAATCATGAGTTTGTGATCATTTCAAAATTATCAAAAGGTGAA
Organism: Callinectes sapidus; assembly: GCA_020233015.1. NCBI lineage: Eukaryota > Metazoa > Arthropoda > Malacostraca > Decapoda > Portunidae > Callinectes > Callinectes sapidus. Next base: position 6,758,664 of record CM035198.1, on the reverse strand, counting down.
TAGTGAACCAGAGGTTGTACAATATACAATGTGATTAATGACAACTTTATCATATCAACATGTCAAATGAACTGAGCTGGGAGCAACTTAAATTTTTTCACATGCAACTTTGACTTTGCGACTTTGCAGCTGGAACTGGTGTGTGACTGTGACTTTGTGGCTATTTTGAGCCCACAAGTGAGACATGCACCTTTGGAACAAGACTTTTTTCCTTGTATGACTCACTAAATTACTAAGTTAACTTTACTGTGACAACAGAAACATGCTTTTATAAGGCAGAGAACACACATATCTATTATCATTATTATTACCTATTTATTTATGCATATCAAATACAACCTAAACTAATGTATATAGATTCTCCTCCTCCTCCACCTCCATGTCCTCCAGTTAGTTTCATGTAAAGTCAATCTCATATAATGTGAAGAATTTCTCATAAAAGGAAATTAAAAAATCAGATGAAAATAAATTAAGCTTTTACCAACTAAAATTTGACACTTTTGACCAAATTAGGCTTTAAAACAGGCTTAAAACAGCTGCGGCAATTTCATTAAAAGTTGTTTGTCTTTGTTCCTATTCGAAGCTGTGGTAAAAATCATGGGAAACTAGCAGTGCAACTTTGCCACACCTTAAATTTTGAAGTTGCAAACATTTTGAAAAATCAGGCTAAGCAAAGTTGCACTGCTAGTTTCCCATGATTTTTACCACAGCTTCGAATAGGAACAAAGACAAACAACTTTTAATGAAATTGCCGCAGCTGTTTTAAGCCTGTTTTAAAGCCTAATTTGGTCAAAAGTGTCAAATTTTAGTTGGTAAAAGCTTAATTTATTTTCATCTGATTTTTTAATTTCCTTTTATGAGAAATTCTTCACATTATATGAGATTGACTTTACATGAAACTAACTGGAGGACATGGAGGTGGAGGAGGAGGAGAATCTATATACATTAGTTTAGGTTGTATTTGATATGCATAAATAAATAGGTAATAATAATGATAATAGATATGTGTGTTCTCTGCCTTATAAAAGCATGTTTCTGTTGTCACAGTAAAGTTAACTTAGTAATTTAGTGAGTCATACAAGGAAAAAAGTCTTGTTCCAAAGGTGCATGTCTCACTTGTGGGCTCAAAATAGCCACAAAGTCACAGTCACACACCAGTTCCAGCTGCAAAGTCGCAAAGTCAAAGTTGCATGTGAAAAAATTTAAGTTGCTCCCAGCTCAGTTCATTTGACATGTTGATATGATAAAGTTGTCATTAATCACATTGTATATTGTACAACCTCTGGTTCACTATTCACCTTTTGATAATTTTGAAATGATCACAAACTCATGATTTATCACCACCTCACTCTGTTTTGAGCATTTGATCACATGAGTAATTCCCTCAGCTTTTGGATCTCATTAACATTTTTGAGTAGGTGAATGAACCTTATTATGCTGAAGTTGCCTCTAATGGTGAGCAGTATTCCTTTTCTAGACTTGAGAGGTGACTGCCTTTACCTTGAACAGTAGATCTAATATTGATGTAGTTTTGATTTTCCTTATTTTCTACTAATTTTATTGTATCATTAATTTTCATCCATAATGTTTGGTTTCCTTTATTTACACTTTCCAACTGTAATGACCTTATTGCTATGCTAAATCTTGTAGTTTCTATGTTGGTGCCCTTAAGCTTTCTTATTTGTGTAATGATAACAATAGTCAGTAGTAACACGGTATTTCAGATACGAAATGGTGCTCTCTGATCAATCATAGAACTTAATGAAGGTACAGTTTTGCCATTGTTTTCCAGATAGCAAGGTTGCTGTTCCAGAGGGTGTCGCTTGGCTCTATTTCCTTGACCATACTTCCCAGCATGCGAGTTCTATCCTTGTATTCATGGATAGCTCCAAATCTGTTGCTGGCCTCAGGTTTGGTTTCCTGGTTTAAGTTGGTGTGTAGGAGCTTTCCTCCCGCTTTATCCATCTTCTCTTGTCAAGCTATGTGCACTATCGTGTTGGCTGTGTTGCTGTCCTTCGTGTTCTCCACTGACATGTGCATATTTTCTGCAATATTGTGGTGGCTTTTGCTCTCTCAAAGATTCCTATCTCCTCTCATTTTTCTGCAATATCATCAAAGAGTGGCTACTATATGGGATTCCCCTAAAAGCCATTGTGGAGCTGGTTAATTCTCAGAGATGCCATCATATTTCGTTTGCATATTAAAATGTATAATTGAGTTTATTAGGGTAAATTTCCTAAGGGATGTAATTTTGTGATCCCAATATTACCATTTAAGAAAGATATTGGTTGATCATTGTCGTTTTTCCTCTCAGAACTGGAGACCATATTTTCACATGTTCTGTCACCCCTTGCTTAATGCTTATCTGAACTAACCATACTAACTCATGATCCATTCTTGATGTCTTATCAACTTTCTACATATCGGGCAATATTGTTTTTTAATGAAGGACAGTTAATTTGCCTCTTGTTTCCTTCACTCTTGTCATTATCATTGTTATACAGTAAAAATTCCTTTTAGCAGGATACTGTGGGTATGGCATCTGGCATCGTTTTAGAAGAATTGAAATATTTAAGGGGTTTACTGTTTTGAGTTCTACTTCTGTATTCCTGGAGTGGCAAAAAACTTCTTGGTCTTGTTATATAATTCTTTTATAAGAGTGCACAAGTGTGTGTGTGTGTGTATAATAAATACTTCAACTCATTCACCTCCTCTTTTCTCTCTTCTATAAACATCTCACACCTTCCAAAAACTGTCACACTTATCTTATAAGGTATCCTCAAGTCACACATTTTTAGCTTATAAAGTCTCTGAAAACAGTCACCTTACTTTTTTCCAGCATTTCCCTGTGTTTTTTCTCACACACTCACACAAACTAGAGAACACTTCACTAAAATAAAGAAACCAGGTGTCTGGGAGGCATCAAAAAGTACAGCTTCCCCCATAAAGTGGTTAATGGCTGGAATAGTTTGGAAGATGACATGGTTAAGGTGGCATGGTGAAACAGTTTAAAGAGAAGGTGGATAAATGTAGATATAGAAACAAGACAGCATAAGTCAAGCTCAAGCCCTGTAAAATACAACTAGGTAAATAGACACACACACATTGAACCACCATTCTCTATAGCTCTTCACATTCATAAAACAAAATGCCTATATCTGTGGGTTCATCCTCTATCTTGCTGAAATGATAATTACTTTAAAATCAAAGTTCATTGGTTTTAGTTCTGGATTCGATCACATCTGATGTTCTCTTTAGCATCACCAGGTGAACTCGACTCCTCACTGTGGCACTCCAACCACAGCAGTAACCTCCCAGTGAACAGTTTAAACTCATGAGCCTGAGTGAGACTCAATCTTCTGAAATTGGCAATGCCAGGCCAGCACATTACCACTGTACTTGTCTAAGACTAAAGGCTATATAATGTTCTCTCTAACAGATAACAATCATGATCTTCATATTAAAGAAAAGAAAGCAATCTCTTAGAGGTCCTTTGAATTATCCTCCCGACCTGGATAACAAAGGATGAATAACTCTTTACTATAGTTATGATATCATATCTGAGTTTCTAACTAACAATTAATGCTTATATGTAAAAAGAAGCAGTTTTGTAGATAACCAAAACACCAATATCTGGGTACCTCATAACTTTGTAACAACACTCTGGTCTCCCTTTCTTGTGCATGCTGTGAAGAGATTGTTATAAATGGTTGTGCTTTACACATATATTGCTAATGGTGAGCAGGTTTGCACCACCACGCTACTTTCTACAGCACAGTAAACTTGCCTCGAGCAACTCATTCCACTTATATTGCAGTAATTAATTTTCATTAGATTTAGCCAAATTCCCAGGATTAGAGTGACCAAGCAGTGGAACAGGAGCATCATCATCTGATGTTGCCAACCCATACAAATAGTTATTCACAAAATCTGTCTTTGTAGACTGTGTATATTCATTATGATATAAAGACAGATCTGTATATAAAAGAATATAAATTTCATGAATGCATCAAGTAAGTCAGTTGTCATTCAAAATATGTACTAATGAGTTATATATTGGAGAAATAGGACAAGATACAGATTGGAGACTGATCAGAGGAGCCTAACATAGAAGATAGGGTAACAGAATAAGCTAAAGGATTAGAAGTTAGGGAAAGATCAAGGATGTTGTAGGGTAATGGCATAAGCAGAAGGATTGGAGGTTAGGAAAATGTCAAGGATGTTGAGTTTGTCTCCAAGACTGTCAGATATACCAGTAGGGTGTTACACCAATTGCTCTAGGTGATACATGATAGCAAAGTTAAGGCTAGTTCACCACCAGCTTTGGCTGGTGGTTAACATTGAAGACCCCAAGAATTGAGATTTCAGCTAAGGGAAAGAGACACAATTTGCCCCAGTTTGTAATTTGAATAGTCAAAGAATTTCTTGTTAGGTGAAAGGTATATAATTTTGCTAGATAGTGACTGAAGTCATAGCCAGATAGTGAGAAACTTGGAAGACTCAAGAGTGTAGTCTTGAGAGCAAGTTAAGTTATTGGAACTAAATTGAGGATAGAGAAAGTAGGAGGGAACAGAATTACTGTCACTTGCCTCAGACACCTGTGTTTCAGAAAGAGAGAGAAAAAAAAAAGTTAGTAGAGAAAAAATGCTCTTCTAAAGAAAAAAAACTATTGAGAGAATAAAAAAAATAATTAATTGAAAAAATAACATTTCATATGGGGCTTCAACCTCTAATGCAGTGTTGAGTGGCCTTATTAAGTGAAACACATCAAAAATCAATTTTAGCAACATCTGTGGTTTTAGGTCTAATTTTCTATCTGTAAAACATCATCTTTCCTCTACTAAACCTCAACTTCTTTTCCTCATTGAAACACAGTCTGAGGCAACTGACAGTGGCCCATTTTCTGTTTCAATGAGGAAAAGAAGTTGAGGTTTAGTAGAGGAAAGATGATTTTCAATTAATTATCTTTTTAATTCTCTTAGTAGTTTTTTCTTTCTTTAGAAGAGCATTTTTCAGTGAAATTGCAATACAACCATCAATTTAAAGGCTTTTATTTTGAGATAAGGTGGTAAAGTTGGGCAGGGGGAAATCAACTTCTTAATGGGCTGGAAAGAATAAGCATTTTTCAGTGTTTTCAATACTTTGAGTTTTACGATCCTCAAGTTATGTGCTACAGTTTGAAACAAACTAGGCACTAAACTCAGGAAGGTAGTGTACAGTAGTATATATCTTGGGCAAGAAGAAATAAAAAAAAAATGGAGGAAAATCCCAGGATTTACCCATTAAAAGGATGAAAGAGTGAAAATACTGGTAAACTAATGCATTAGACAGGTGGATAGAACAGCTGTTAAAGTTGTCTCGTTCAGTAAGGTTGTGAGACGGTTGCAGTCATCAAGTTCAAAAGAGCAGTAACCATGAAAATTATGGTATTTACTCATAGATGATAGTAAAAGATGCATATACCACTAACAGTGGGTTACAAAATTAAGATAGTTGATTGGGAAGATGGAAGCATGGGCCATAAATTTTTGACCATCCTGTTTAGACCGCTTTTTTTTTTTAGTTAAACCTCTCTATATAGGGCACAATACTCCATACATTAACGTATAAGGTCCTTATATATGAAGTAGAGAGCTAGGAGAAGAAAAGTATTAGCATAAGTGATATAGAGGAAATGACATTGAGATATGCAGCACAGATTCAGAAACACAAGAATGAATACCACCTAAAAAGATGATAGTATTGCTTTATATACTTATTATCCACAGCAGAAGGAATCCACATCAGTGTAATCTATATGGTTGTAAATGAATAATAGACATTGTTAAAAATATTGTCTCTTGATAGTATTTGTTCTAAGTGTATGTGGAAGTGGAAGACTTTCAGGAAGAAAGAGATGTTTTGTCCATCTACTTTTAAGACATGTTTGGGAAACTGTGTGTGTATTGTACTTTACCATAAGTACGGCATAATTTTTATGAATTGTAGTGTTATTTTTATAGTTGTGACATGTTTATTCTGACAAATGTGTATGGGGTTTAGATTGGAACTGTTCTTATCATAATCTTAAGGTACTGTGTGAGTTACTTTCAACTAAAGAGTGTAGGTATTGCATGACACTGATTTCAATGTTGACTTTAACTTAATGCAGGTTATTATGAGCTGTGACATTACATGTAAATTTTAAGCCTATTAGTTATCATTTACTACAAGCACGTTAGTATATCTATCAGCACCAAACATCACAGAGATATTACTACTCAGCTATATGTTCAATGTGACATGTGACTAACAGACATGAACACAAACACTTGTTATGTTTGAGTATGCTGGAGTCACAACCATCTTACCTGTTAACATTTTTGAAGTTTTTGACTGCTACCCATGGCTTTGTGCTGCATGAAGACACCTGATGAAAAGCATCTAAAGTAATACAGTAAAATCCCTCTTATCCGGCACATTTTTCCCCGAGCCTTAAAATCAATAAAAAATCAATATGTGTACTCATAAAATCGATTAAAATTCCTGCACAAGGCATACTTTTTCCCCTTGCCACCAGAGCGCACTGCTTCACGCCACCCGTGGCCCACTGCACTGTGTTTACTCAGTGACTCAGTCCCGTGTGTGCACTGTTTATCGCCTGACGCCTTCATCATGCCTAAAGTTGTAGAAAAGAGGAAGCGTGTTGTGCTTACACTTAAGCAGAAGGTAGACGATTAGAGAGAGGTGAAAGCAGACAGCAACTAATGGTGGAATATGGTGTGGGTTCATCAACTATTTATGACATTAAATCCCAAACGAGAAAGTTGCGGGATTACATGAAAGCCACTGACACCCCAAAGGCAGCGGAAAATCATTACGCACTGCAGTATCATCAACTTATTTATAAGAGGAAAGTATTAAAGAGAATGTTAGTACAGTAGTATTGTGTGTTGGTGAGTGTGAGGTGGCAGCGCGGGTGGTGTCACGCGGCACGGCGATCAGCTGATCTTTGTTATGATAAGATGCGTGAGTGTAGGGTGGTGATTGTGGACATAATTTCACTTCTATTCAAGTATCTGGCAACTTCTGGTATCCAGCATATCGGCGGTCCCATTGATGCTGGATAAGAGGGATTTTACTGTATATCACTTCACAGGAACTTAAGAAATTAACAGGAGCTGCAAGAAGCCATCTGCCTTTCTATGGGTCAATCACATCACGACTTTCCTCCATTCATAGTGAATTCTTCAAACAAATATGCATGTAGATAGCCTTTCCATTCTGAATAGCTCCTAACAGGTTTACTTATCACTTTCAACATTATTTTCAGAAGAAATAATCAGTATAATTGGACTTAAAATATATAGTTTTTAGACAAGACTTTAAGTGAATGTGTTACATTGAGCATTCTAGGCCCACCATTTCAAATCTACCTAAGAGAAAGATGCCATCCATGACATGCTAAATTTAAGACAGTTATACCTCATTCATTCTTCCATTTATAATGAATAAACTCCCTGATTGGCTATGTAGCACCTGAAACCCAACATCTTATAAACAGAGCAACAGTTAAAGATGGGTGGACTTGCAGATAGGAGGTCTTCATCAGCCTGTAAATTCCCATTAAATTCCTACATCTAAAAACAAAAAAATAAAGAAAAAATGTCTCACTCTTTGATTGACTGGATGTCATTAACAGCCATAGTCAATTTGAAGAGACACTCTTCTTAAATTTAAGAGTAATTTTAGTTATACAAAATCTTATACATAGTTGTTTTTGAACAACAACTTAGCATTTTATGATTTTACTAACCATGTATATGCCTCACAGATGCTAGTGGTTTGCTTCATTATGCCCTTTGGGGGACAACCAGAAATCAGAACTGAAATCCTAGCAAACTTGAAGACTTCTTGAGGGTGGCTAAGATGACTTAGATCTGGGTATTATCATAACATAGCTGTCAGTAATAATTATGTATGACCTCCACTAGATATTCATGGTGTTCAACTACCAAAGTCAAAATATAGCTTTTTATTTGGCCTTACTCCATGTGTTTTGCTCTTCTTTGCCTAAGGATACTGGAGACTTATATTTTGACAACTGAGTTTTGTTTCATTGGTCATACCTGCATACCTAAGACTTATCATAAGTGATCTTAGATTTGGGAAGTTCTAGTTACACCTAGTGCTCCCCAGTATGTCCTTTATCACACGAGGATGGAGATGTTGCTGCTTATGCAGAACCAGATGGTTACAAATTTTGTGGTCACAGCATGTAGTAAAATCATTAGCTAAATTGGCATATGCAGAATCATCAGCAATCTCAGTATTGTTCACAATTTCAAGAACAGCTAAACGAGTCATCTTTAATGCCACCATCAAAATCTCATTTATATAAATTTTGTTGGTGAAAGTCTCCTTTGTATGGTAATGACTTTGGTTACAATAGGTTACAATAATTATACTTGCTTTTAAGTGTATTTCTGCCAAAGTGAATGAGGCCATGACTGATCTCATAAAAATTAAATTATGGGTAGCAGAGATACTTTTTAATAGACCTTTTGTGATTGCCTCCAACTTTTTTCTTCCCTTCTTTGAATCTTTCTGTCTTATGCATAAATCTCACTGCTCATTGTAGAAACTGCTACATGAGTCTCACTTGGAAGCTTGAATTCAAGCTCAGTTTGATTTTCTTCTCTACCTACAGATGTGATGTCTGTGGCCATGTTGTTAAGAACCTACAGTCAGTGCGCCACCACATCCGCCGTCACCATCCTGACTCAAATGAGTTTACTTTCTCCAAATTAACATTGGGATCTCCCATGCGACCTCCTGTCAAGCAGCCATATAAGTGCAATTATTGTGGTGATGTTGGTGAAACCCTTGAAGAAATGCACACTCATCATGCCTTCTTGCACTCCCATCTTGAATGTAATATTACTAATCTGATGGATGAGGCTTTGTCATCTTTGCATAGCCCATCCACCAGCCACTCAGTTGCAGAGACTAAAATTTCTTCTTCTGTTGCATTGTCTGTAAGTAATAAGAACAGTCCTAGTGTATCAAGTGGAGTAAGTGAAGTGAGCAAACAGACGGAAAGTGTACCAGAAGAAATGTTACCTAGTAAAATTGCAGTTAATGATGGTCCTAGGGTTTTAGTGTGTAAGAATACTGCTAGGAAGTCAATGCCAACTTTTCCAAAACGTGCTGTGGCCATGAAATCCACTTCAAAGCCGCAGATAGTTGCAGAAAGTCATGAAAATGCAGAGCCTAGTGTATACCAAGTAATACAACCCCCTCTGGAACTAGAAAATGTGTATGCCTATGTAAACCTCGGTACAGACGTTCCAATGAGACTAACTGTACAGCAACTTGGAAAGCTGATTAATTTAGAGCCACAAGTTCTAGTGACTGATGTCTTAAACAAAAAGGAAAATTGATAGTGAAACGGAAATGTTTGCAGCTAAGTATTTGTACTTACAATATGTTAGTCAGTGAACTGGACTGTGCTCTAAATCATACTATAGAATGAGCATAATGCCATAAATAGGTATCTTTATGTACAGTTACAAGTAACCAAATATATGTTAAGATTTGGGTGGGATTTTGTAACTTATAATGATATTTTAGTAAATGGTGTACAACCATGTTATTGATACAAAAGAAGTTCTGCCTTGTATGAATATTGAAATTTTGTACGCTAGAAATCTCATTTCACACAATTCACTGTAAATAGCAAAGATGAAATATTTTCATCATTTACATTTGTGTCCATTGAGGAGATTAAGAACTGGTGCTGAAACAATAAGATGTATGTAAGTTTTTGGTAGTTTTGCTATTTTCATTTTATTTTTTTAATTCTAAATTCTATTCTGTAATGCTGGTAGTAGCATTCTTAAAATGTACATCCCTGTTTTGTTTCAGCTAATCATCAATAAGCCGGATACATATGAAAACAAAGTGCAGTTATTAAAAGTGCTATGATTTTTATCTGTTATTTTGAGCTTCATTATCTCACTTCTTCAAACTCTAGCTTTTATGCACCTAAATATCTAGAAATTCATGTACTGGATTCATATTTTCATAACACAATACATGTGCATAAAATGTTATTTCCTGATAGTATATAAGTCTTGGCATGTAAATAAATGAAGAATATAGGTATGCTCACTGTGCCATCAGCACACAATATATTGGATTCGGAGTGAAGGAAAAATTACTTCCAGAGTTTAATTGCTTAGACAGTATATGTTACCACTTTGCACGTTTTAGTCTGAAATAACAAAAAAATAAAGAGACTGGAACATTGAACAAGCAATATATGTTTCAAATAATAAATAGAAAATTACCATTAAAATGAAAATCCACTGTCTAATAGAACTGATACATGGAAGGGGTTTTGCTTTAATTTTGCAAGTAATGAATATGAAATGCCTTGATTCAAATAATTGTGATCCTTTGTATTACATTGATGAACACCGCACACACACACACACACACTATGTAAGCCACAAATCTTAGATTGGTTTTGTTATCAAATGTATGTGCAAATTCATTCTTTGTGTTCATAAGCTTTTCAAAAGTCCAGTAAAAATCAGATTTGAAATAACAGAACATCACAATTATTGAATAGCACTAATCATAAAATTATATATTTACCTATGTCATCATTTGACTTTGATAAATTTGCAAAACATGAGTTTGGAGAAGGTGCCTTTCTGCTATCAGTGTTAGATGCTATGAACTGCATAGACATAGATCTCTTGTCCCAGTTCATATACCTCATGAGATCACATACTTGTTGTACATGTAATTACACTTGCAGTAAAGAAATTCCATTAACAAGGAAGAGTAAACTAAAAAATGTCATTGCATTTCATGTATGAATTGTTATGCCCAGATTTTATTGAAAATATGTAATAAGAAAACTAAGCAAAAGGCCTTCCCAAAGCTCAAATATTGAATTGGCTGAAGAAATTTCTCTCTCTCTCTCTCTCTCTCTCTCTCTCTCTCTCTCTCTCTCTCTCTCTCTCTCTCTCTCTCTCTCTCTCTCTCTCTCTCTCTCTCTCTCTCTCTCTCTCTCCTCAAACTTCCATACCAAAACTTACCACATCTCACACTATGATTTTTTTCTACCATTCCATTAGCAGTTGGGTTATTACAAGCTGAAGCAGCACTGCCTTCTTGTGGTGTTACACTGCTTTAGCCCTGCATGCATACTTCATTTTGTCAGAGTAAGGATGCATTATTCTCCAATTTATATTGTTATTGATTTTAAATGCAAGCCTTTGATTAAGTATTGGTTTGAATGTTAATGTACAAACAATTTTTAGCTATAAAAATAATGGAGATGTACATTTAGAGTATTACAGTTCCTAGTTAGGTTTGTTTGTTATTTGTAATTTTTAAATTCTTCCCCTATATTTGACCATGAATTATATTAGACATTTGAGTAATCATGTACTTTGCATTCCATTTTAGGTGGGTTATTAAGTATTTAATTGATTGATTTATGACAAACTTTCTGCTGCTACCAGTGAGTCAGTGATTGATTATGTCCTCTGAGCAGCTGTTGTGAAGTTTTTGATTTGTACTTTTCTTCAATTTTTTTTATTATTCTGAAACCCAATAAATTATGAAACTAGCATACTTTTTAATATGGTATGCTAATCCCCATTGCTCATTGGAAAGAATTCTGTTACCTAGGTGTATTTTTCTGTGCATCATGAAAGGCAACCAACATAGACCAAACAAGTTAAGTAGAAAGCCTCTCCCCTTGCAACCATTTTCATCTTGATTCAAGCAAAGTTCTTCACATTGCAAGTATCTTCTGCCCTCTTCATGCCCATCCAGGTCCAGCTGCCTCATGTCTCACAGTTTCATGCCTCCAGACAAAACATGATCTTGTAATGACTCAAAATAAGAAATCCCATATGTTTTCAGAATAGGGGCATAGGACCAGTGTATCCTACTAGTAGCAGTCTTAATTGGCAATGAACAAGACATAAAATTATTGAACTCAAAGACTCACAGTAAGTCACAGAATCTGATTTTCAGAAAGCCTTATTACATTATTGTGTGGCTTATACCTATTATCTTAGTAAATTTAAAACCGACACATGGGACGGTTTTAGCCGGCCAGCCCTTGCTGCCTCTCTCTTGAAAGACTACCGGTTCACAAAGTACCCTGGACGGATACGTCGTTTTTAGTCTGTTAAGGGGACCATTGGCAGTCTGAGAGGTAGCTGCAATCCGTTATTACCCATACCCATAAGGACTTATGGGCGATATTTACTTCTCGTAAGGGAACGGATACGACAGTCTACATCTCCCACTCTCTCTGTTGTTTGTTCGCGAAAATTTACACGATGTCATGGTGAATTGCTGCACACTCAGCAATTTACATCTATACAATATTTATACATACATATACATATAGTGCATGTGAAAGATGTGTGTGTAAAAGAGGCACAGCCGGTGTATGTTTTTGTTTGTGAAAAGAAGGTGCAAAGTAGAAATGATTAGTGTTTCTTGGGAGAGAAATAAATGTATGGAGAGAGTTACCCTTAAATGATTAGGATAATGGTGGATCTTGAGGGCACACTAAGTTGTTGAGATGCACACTACACATTGAACCATATATATATATATATATATATATATATATATATATATATATACAATGGGGTCTATGAGTAACGCGGTGTCAAAAAATATAAAAAAAGTCAATGAATAACGCTGGGTGAGCAGCGCTGCCGCCTCTGGCCGCCATCGCCGCCGGCCACCCAGCTGTCCCACTGACCCGCCCCACGCCAATTATAGAAATAAATGGCTAGCCATTTTCTTTGTTTTTGTCCCAGTGTGGGAGGGAAGGTGGTGATGGGGACATCCAGCACACAGAACTTCAGCACCGGTATGGTTGAGTGTTACCTTTAACGTTTTGTTTACTAATCCTCCTCCTCCTCCTCCTCAACACACACACACACACACACACACACACACACACACACACACGAATATGTGATGAAAAAAGTGAAATGTCATTTTTGTTTTCTGGGCGAATTAGGCAAAGTTAGGGGAAAAAAGTGAGAAAAAGCAGTTTTCAATTTTGTCCAGAACCAAAATGTTTTTTTTCTTTTTGTATTGATTTCTTAAGAACGAGTAACGCGGTGTGTTACTAGTACCATTTTGCACGTTACTATATACAATATATATATATATATATATATATATATATATATATATATATATATATATATTGCAGCGACGGCTAGTGTGAAGATAGCGGTGGAAATACTGGAAAAAATTGGCGATGTTGACCTGGCTGCAGAAGTGGCAAAGGTGGTGGGAGCCTCCGGCCAGGTGGATACTTTTTGTCTCGCATTGGCTAGTGGTAAGCCAATCAGGGGTGGCCCGGAAATGTCTTCGGGTTGCTGCGTGTTTTGGGGGCAGATAACCGGCCACTCTCATCTCAATCACTCCTCAGCCCTGTGTGTCATCCTGTATTCACCCTGTTGTGTACCAGTAAATTAAGGAAGTTGTGCTGTGCCTTTGACTGTCTTCCTCCCTCTCTGAGTAAGTCTGGTCTGTGGGTCTGTTACCTCACTTCCCCTCAATCAATCAATCATGGGGGACATACGTCAGGGGGTGCGTTGCCTCGCCTGCCCAACAGCGCCACTCCTGGCGGTCACGCCTCGCGAGTCTCCATGCAGACTCCCTTCCTATACCGAGTAACTCCCAGCAGGAGGTATCGACTTGCCGCAGCCAAGAGTTCTGTAGGCGTCCCCTAGGCCTCCTCCAAGTCGGGTTGTCCCTTACGGAAACAACCCAACAAGCAGGATCGGCTTCCGAGTATCGCGCCACATGCCCATATAGCCGCAGTTGGCGCTGACGGACTATGCTAGTAATAGGCCTCGAATCGGTCTCACAGAAGAATCGCTGATTTGACATAAAAGCATACCAGCGGTATCTCATGATCCTGCGAAGGCATCTAGTACCAAAGACATCAATTCGCCTCTTCAGGTCGGTGTTCAGTGTCCACGTCTCACAACCATAGAGTAAGACAGGGATCATTAGTGACTTGAAGATTCGAATCTTTGTCCGTCTGCACAGGTATCAACGTCAAATACTCGTGTTGAGCAAATCCATAACGCCGTGGGCCAGGCCAATCCACCATGTGACTTCTTGGGTCGACCCACTATTGTTATGTACTACACTACCAAGGTATGTGAAGTTTTTCAAGATCTCAATGTCCTCGCCACACGCATGGACAGACTGTACTGTTTCATCCAGTACGCCTCCAAACACCTGGACCTTGGTCTTGGCCCAGGAAACCTTAAGTCCCAAGGGCTTCGCCTCCTCGTGCAGTGCCTATAGAGCCATTACCAGAACGTCCAGTGACTCAGCGAAGATTGCTGCATCATCAGCAAAAACAAGATCTGTAATCTTGGTGTTGCCGACAGATGCTCCACAATGACTTTGTTCCACAACTCTGCCTAGTACCCAATCCATGCATGTGTTGAAAAGCAATGGAGCAAGCACACAGCCCAGCCTCACACCTGTATTCACAGGGAAGAAGCTGGACACACCTCCTCCACACTTCACAGCACTTACAGTCCCGGAGTACAGGCCAATTAATAGACCAATAATCCTTGTAGGAATCCCACGGAGACGCAGAAGATCCCAGAGTGTCTCTCGATGCACTGAGTCAAACGCCTTCTTGAGATCGACATAGGCTGCAAGCATTCCTTGTCGAAACTCACGTTGGCGCTCCACCAGTACTCGAAGCACTAGGATACGGTCAGTTGTTGACTTACCAGGTGTGAACCCTGACCGTTCAGGTCTCTGATGCTTATGCAGGTGAGTGCGGATCCGCGTCAGCAGCAAATGGGCAAGCACCTTGCCTGGTACGCTGAGCAGCGTTATTCCACGGTAGTTGCTGCAGTCTTGACGGTCCCCTTTCCCCTTCCAGATAGGGACGACCAACCCCTTCTTCCAGTCAGGGGGAATGATACCTGAATGCCATACAGCAGTCAAGACAGCATGCTACCCACGGATCATGGCTTCACCCCCAGCTTTGAGCAGCTCTGCACTGATGTTGCAGATGCCAGCTGCCTTTCCACCCCTCAACTTTGCCACAGCCTCTTTGACATCGCCAATGGAGATGCAGTTTCGTCAATGGGTGGATCAGCATCCAGCGTCTGCAATCCTGCAGTCCGGAGCTGTCTGCTTGGAGGATCCACCGTGGACAGCTGCTCAAAGTACTCAGCCCAACGAGCCATCTGCCCATCTGTGTCCGATACGAGGTAACCATCTGCTGTTTGGATAGCACTCACCTGAGAAGTAGACTTGGAGCGGAGTTTCTTCAGACCTCTATAGGCAGGTCTGAGGTCATTCGCATTTATATGACACTCGACATTCTCAGCGAGACCCATGACATACCTCTCCTTGTCTCTTCTCAGGAGAGTTCTAGTTCTACGTGACAGAGCCTTGCACTGGTCATGGTCCCCAGCAAGTCTGGCAGTGCGACTCTCCTCAATACTTTCCAGCGTCTCTACCGAGGTGAAGCCACTCCGTGACCTCGGGCGCTTCCCAATGCATTCCTTGGCAGCCTCAAGAGTCACGTTTGAAGGTATTCCATAGCTCTTCAGGGTCCTCAAGGGTGTCGAGCACTCCAAACCGATTGGAGACTGTCACAGCATACTCTTGTGCACATGTCAAGTCCTTCAGCTTCTCAAGATGAAACACAGTGTGGTTGCGTCTTGGAAGCTTTCTGGACTTGATATGAAGCTTGAGTGAAGCAACAACAAGCCTGTGATCGGTCGCAAAGAACTCGGCACTTTGAAAAACCCTGCAGTTCTGGAGGATCCTCCAACGAGAAATGGCAAGGATATGGTCGATCTCCTTCGCTACCCCTCTGGCATTGCTATACCAAGTCCAGCGGTGCAGCGTTGGTCTCTGATACCAGGAACCCACAATTCTCAGCCTTCTGGATCTTGCAAAATTCAGAAGGAAAGAGCTGTTGTCATTCCTGGTACCAGAACCATGGGGATCAACACATATTTCATAGCCAGCCCTTTCAGTGCTAGTGACAGCATTAAAGTCGCCCAGGACAATGAGTGCATCACGACAGGGACACTGGTCCAGTACAGAGTCGAGTTTGGTTTAGAACATCTCTTTCTCTTCAGTTTCACACACCTCAATAGGAGCATACACATGAAGACATGAAGCCTAAACTGTGCTTCAGCCTTAATTGCATTATACGCTCATCAACCGGAGTAACTTCTACAACAGACGGCTGCAGTCTGCTGGAGACGCCTATGGCTACCCCCGTGACACGGTGACCATTGCTCATGCCGGACCAGTAGTAAGTAAAACCCTTACTACTGGTCTCGCCACTACCAGGCCTCGTTGTCTCAGAGAGCCCCACCATATCCACCCTCAGCCTACTGAGCTCATCTGATAAATGAGGCAGTCGGTGATCCTCTGAGAGACTCAGGACATTCCAGGAGCCTACACACAGAACCCTTCGAAGGTTCAACCCAGGAGTGATCCAACGTGCAGGTGCCGCATCTGCAGCCCCACCGGCACCCCCAAAATCAGAAGTAGGGCTAGGGGACCCTCCTGCCCCTCTCAGGACACAGGGCTCCCACAGGCTTTCCCCTGCATCCATCATACCGGTAGGCAGGCTCCTCTGGTGCCTCGGCACCCGAGAGGTCTGCACGGTCGGACCCCCCAGCATACTTGGATCGGGGCCGTGGCCAGAGGCTCGCCCGCGCCTATAGCCCCCACCCCGACCTCTGCCTCTAACATTGTTGGTGGCTGTGGGTGTTTTTTACAGGGAGGGGTTGCCAGCCCCACCCCAACCAGCTAGGTCAGCCATGGCCAGGGACACTGGTATCCCTGGGGGAAAGAACCCTGGCTGCCCAAAAAGGAGGAAGAGGAGGCACAGATGAGGAGAGACAGAGGGGGGAGTTCCAAGGAGCAGCTGAAGGGCAGAAAATGGCGGCCGGGTGAGTCTTCCACAGCTGGCCCAAATAGTGGAGTCACTGGTCCATCATGCATATCCAGTGGCCCCAGAGGTGATGGTGATGGTACTGTCCCAGAACGCCTTCATAGACGCACTGGAGGATCAGCAGATGCGGATTTAGGTGAAGCAGGTGCACCCAGCAGATATGCAGCAGGCATTAACGAGGGCCATGGAATTCGAGGCGCTGCTATGACTCCACATCGTCGCCTAGCCGCCCAGAATCCACTGCACTGCCACATACCAGTTCACCACGTGCAATTACAGCAGAGTAGGAGGAGGCACACCAGCTCGGGTGAGTTCAGTGGCTCCTGCTGGAAGTGTGGCCAACGTGGCCATCGTCGCAGTGAATACCGAGGTGAGAGGAGGACACGCTCGCTGGAGGACGTGCAAGCACGTTCTTCCACCAGGGTCTGCTGCGAAAATTGTGGACGGCAGGGACATCGCCGCGCTAGCTGTTGGCAGCTGAAGGACGTCATGATGGTGGGGGAAACAGGCTGGGAGCTCGGCCCGCTGTCCAGCTAAGTCATCCCCGGCCCCCATCTGTGTAAAGTGCTGCCGTGATGCTGCTGCACTAGCAGTCCACGTGTCGGGCGCAGTGGACGGCCGTCCGTGTCCCCTGGTGGTGGACACTGGCGCAGCAAAGACCTTCTTCAGGGAAGAAGTAGTGGTAGCTCAAGACCTCCCTGTGTCAAACCGGCAGTTGTGTGGCGTGACTGGCCACTGTACGATGCTTCGAGGCCCCATGGTATCTACGATCACGGTGGGTGGAGTTGAGGAGAAGCTACCAGTTTTCGTGGCCGACATGGAGGAACCCTGTCTGTTGGGGATGGATTTCCTGGTTCAGAATGCAGCGTGTGTGGCCCTCGGAAGGATGCAGATGCAGGTACGTGGGGAAACCGTACCACTGGTTCTTGAGGGTGCTGTTTAACAGGTGGAGAGCCCCATGACGAGTTCAGACGTCAAGATCAAGAGACTGGACCTGCACTGCCCAGTTGTGAAGGAAGGTGGGGTTGCAGGTGCCACAGAAACATCCCGTAGACACCAAGCAGCAACAAGTAGCCATGGTGATGAGGTGGACAGAGATACGGATGACGCTAGTCCTGCACATGGTAGACCTGGCGAAACATAGTTCTACTAAACTGACTCCCAAGCAGGTGGCGAAGATGGAAAAGCTGCTGATGGAGTGCCAGGATGTCTTCAGCCAAGATGCCCAAGACTTTGGTTGCACGTCACTGGTTCAGCACTCCATTGATACTGCTGACAGTACGCCGATAAAGCAGCCACATCGCCGTGTCCTGTTGGCCAAGAGGGAAGAGATGCAACGCATGGTAGAGGAGATGGCTGCACAGGGGATAGTGGAGCGTTCTGACAGCCCATGGTCGTCGCCGGTGGTCCTGGTAAACAAGAAGTACGGCACCCAGCATTTCTGTGTGGATTACAGGGCGTTAAATAACTTCACGGTGAAGGAATCCTGTCCCTTGCTCAGGATAGACAACGCCCTGGACGCTCTGGCTGGCGTTCAGTGGTTGTTCACCCTGGATCTGAAGTCAGGATATCACTAGGTGATGGTGGCAAAGGCAGACAGGCAGGAGATGGCATTTCCCTTCGGGCAGGGATTGTGGCAATTCTGGGTGATGCCGTTCGGGCTGTGCAACACTCCAGGGTGTTTCAAGCCGCTGATGGAGAAGATGTTGGCAGGGTTGCAGTGGAAGGTAGCATTAGTGTAGCTCAAAGCTGGCGTGAAGCCATGATCCGTGGGTTGATCCCTTTCATTGTAAGTCAGTGCTTTCACCTTGTTGTCAAACTCTCTCAACTTTACCGCGTTTGCCTACAATAAGCTTGTTTCTCAAAATGATGACAATTTTAATCCTTTAAAGTACCATCCTATTGCTTGAACTTCATAATTATGTTAAGTTTTTATATATATCCTCAACACAAAGATTCTTAAATACTTGTCACTTCACAATCTTCTATCTGTTCGCCAGTGTAGCTTCTATCGAGGACACTCGATCTACTTGTGATCTCGTTTTCCTTACTGAATTATGTATTCTTCCAGAGATTATGGTGAAACTTTTGCTCATGCCTTAGACATCTGTTGCTTCTCAACTCTCTGGCTGAGCACTTGTATGTGTGGCTTTCGTCAAGGCTACTTTACTGAGTCATGTATACAGCTTTGATCCCTAACCCATCTTCCTACGGCTTCTCTTTCCCTTCTCTAAAGACTTCATATCTTTTTTTTTTTTTTTTTTTTTTTTTATCACTGATATGGTAGATGATCACTTTTAAAAAAATCTATTAACAGTGGCATACCTCAGGATTCTGTCTTGTCACTCACTTCATCAATGCTATATACCAATAGTTGGATCACTCATAAGTGGCCAGTTTGGTGTGGTTCGCTTTTTGATAGCTAGTCTTCTATTGTTGCCATGTCTCCACAGTTCGGCGGCCGGTTTCCAACCCCTACCTCGCCCCCCCTCCCCCGACACACACACACACACACACACACACTCTCTCTCTCTCTCTCTCTCTCTCTCTCTCTCTCTCTCTCTCTTGTCCAGCAGGGTTGTGTAGACTTAGAGACAAGATGATGAGGCAGTGGTGGTCGGCTGGGCATTGGGCAACAGACGCAAGAACTTTAATTTATGTACGATTCCGAGCTGTTTGGTAACATGGGATACTTGAGTGAAGCATTGTTTTGAAAAGCTGGGAAAGTTTTAAGAAAAACAAAGTAAATAGCAAGGTATTCTTTGAAAGATTCAAAATAGGATAATAGACATAGCTAGTTTAAGTTGAAAGAGGCAGCACGTCACTCGGCTGCGCCACAGCGCATTCAGACCTTCAGTGACAATCTACTGGCAGTGGCAGTGGCTGCGTGGCAACCGGTGAAGCCTGGTGCGTTGTGTCGGCGTTGGGCGGATTGTCGGTTGGACTCCTGCTTGCTGATTCTCTTTTTCATGTCCATACGCTAGCCTCCTGGTATTTCATATTTTTCTCGGACATATAGTTTTTTTATAGTTTTTTTTTTTTTTTACTTGTGGTAAGACGCTACCCGGATCATAAGGTCACCAGGGTCAGGTTGTGACTAGTGTGTACCTGCTATATGCCGGAAAACTCGGAATATAGATGTCATTAGTGGGGTGCTCCTGGACCTAAACACCAGGGAGGCTGTGCTGTATATTCTCAAGCCCTCAGTATATATCTATAATCATCGGAAGACTCCTAGTCCAGCAACTTCATCGTTTACCTAGGTATGAGGTATGAGATAGTGGGGAACATAAGTTAAGGCCTGTCAGCCAATCACAGAGTGCTTAGTTTAGTATATAAAGATCATTGTTTCTGTGGCTGGAGTTTCCAACACCAAACATGGCGTCTGGTATCATGAGCAAGTGGAAAAAGAAAACGGTATGCGGGCACTGTCAATGCAAGGTAAATGGTGAAATTTGTTGTGATTGTTGTGGCTTTTAGGTGCATCATGCATGTGAGAACCTGACTGAGGACGAGGCTCGTGTGTGGGCTAGGATGGGTAAATGTGCGAAATTTTATTGCTCAGTAAGGAACTGTGAGCAGATAACTGAACACTTTATCAATATTGTAGGACCTCTGAAAGACCAGGTGGATAGGAACACTAAACGAATTTATGAATTAGATAAGTTGCTCAGGCATGAAAGTGAAGGAAATTGTGATGCTGAAAATGAAATCTCCAAGGCAGTGAGTGAGGTGACCAAGGCTTGGGAGGGTAAGAAAGGAGGACTGATTGATGAAGTGTAATAGGAACTACAAACAAAGTGGGGAGGGTCAAGTCGCAGGAAGGGAAAAAAAGTGATAATTTACAAGCTGAAGTGAAAGTGAAACTAGAGGAGGAAAATGATAGAGAGTTTCGATTGAGGAATCTAATACTGTTGGGTGTCCCAGAGCATGACACAGATGACATGGCGGTGGGGAAGGCTTGGAGTATGTCTCCAACGTTTTCTCCAGGCATATGAAGTGGATATGTCACACTATGAGATCACAGATACAACGAGGCTGCTTGGAGGGAAGGCAAATTGTGACTACATTACGGAACCAAGGCCCTTGAGAGTAAGGTTCGAAGCAGCAGACATGGTTGGGAAAGTAGCAAGGGAGTCGAGGCACTTAGAAGACTGTAATGATCAAGTAGTAAAGAAGATAAAAGTTTTCAGAGACAGAACAGAGAGAGAGGAAAGAAAGAAACTGATAAAGGAGGTGCAAGATAAGAGTGGGGAGGAGGAAGATTATGCGGACAAGTGGATTGTGGACTATGAAAAAAACTGGTGGTATGTATGGGAAGGGTATGAAAAGCCAACTTGAGACTGGTGTTAAAGTAGAATAATACCAGGAAATATAGGTAAACCCTCAATTCAATATAACCATAAGTTCAAATGTGTGTGTATATATATATATATATATATATATATATATATATATATATATATATATATATATATATATATATATATATATATATATACCAATCTTGATGGACTTAGCAATAAAACCAGACCTGCAAGTTTTATTATGTGAGGGAGACCCAGATTTTGTATTTCTTACTGAAACAAAGTGCAATAGTGAAGTGCTCAATCCCACATTTTTTAACACAGACAAATATACAGTCATGAGAAAAGACAGAACAATACAAAATGCCCCTGGAGGAGGAGTGGCAATACTAGTAAAGAAATGCCTAACATTTGACCCCAGTACAGTTTCCAATCTTAACGAACATAGTGCCCAGGAATCAGTTTGGTGTGTGGTGCAGAGTAAGAATGGAAAAAACTTCATATTGGGATCGGTCTATGGATCTCCATCTTCCTCACCAGAAAACAATGATCTCATTTGTGATCTAAGGTTAAATGAAACGTATTCTGTAAATAATCAAATCCTAGTGTGTGGCGACTTTAATTATGGGAATATAATTTGGGAAGAAAATAGAGTGAAGGAGGGTACACAGCATATCGGACAAGCTGAAAATTTTCTTGAAGCCGTTAATGACAACTTTTGGACAAAGAACATAGATGAATGGACCCATCTCCAAGACAGACCACCCATCTAGACTTGACCCGGAATTCACCAAGTCAGACAATTAGATCACTGATGTCAAGTACCTCGCACCACTCGGATTGAGTAAGCTTACTGTCTTGTGTTTTAGCATCACTGCTGATCTGAAACTAAGAGAGCAGGATGACTGTACATGGAAATGTAACTACTTCAAAGCAGAGAGAAAATGATGAACCTGTTCTAGGAGATTGATTGAACAAACCAACTGAAAGAAAAAAACGAGCCAGAAATGGGCTACATTCAAGGAACACTATGAGAAGGTTGTGAAGCTTTGTGTCCCTACGATGGAAAAGAAACATTAGTCCAACAAAACCAAATGGATGAATGCTACAAAAGAAAGGATCATACGAAGAAAACAAGACATGTGGAAAAGGTGCAGGTGAAACAAGTCTGCTGGTAACCGTAAATTGTACAATAGGTCCAGAAACACTGCAACTTTGGCAACAAGAACAGCTAAATATGAGTATGAGAAGAAGGTAGTGAAGGACGCAGCGGACAATGCAAAACATTTTGGGGCATATGTTAGGTCCAAGACTTCGATCAAAGAGAAGATTACAAAACTGAAGACCACTGACGGAGAAGATTTAGAAGATGATGAGAGGATTGCTCAAGAAATGAACAGAGCCTTTAATTATGTTTTTGTGAGGGAAGACACAGACCACTGAGGCATGTGTTTCAGGGCAGAAAACTAGAATCCATCACACTGACCACGGAGACAGTAAAGAAGAAATTCTCCGAACTCAATGACAGTAAATCTCCGGGACTGGGCAGGATATCACCATTTGTCCTGAAACATTACTCTGTACTCTGCTAAAGGAGATATTCATGTCATCCCTGAGGACTGGTGATGTACCACCCGACTGGAGGAAGGCCAACATCTCGCCCATTCCCAAGAAAGGAAAGGTAACAGATTCCCTCAACTATCGGCCAGTGTCGCTAACCAGCATACTGTGTAAGGTTATGGAAAGGATAATTTGGGAGGGCATCGTGCAACATCGTGCACCAAGGAATGAACTCATAACTGATGCACAGCATGGGTTCATAAACAGGGGAAGTTGTTTCACCAATATGCTGTGCTACTTAGACGACTTGGTCAACGCAGTGGACAGCAGACACTGTATAGATGTGAACTACCTGGATTGCAAGAAAGCATTCGACAGAGTTCCTCATGAAAGACACGTGATGAAGCTGAGAGCCCGAGGTATAGATGGCGAGGTGCTGGGCTGGACAAGAAGCTTCCTCACCGACAGGTCTCACCAAGTGTGCATCAGGAAGGGATGTTCTGACTGGCTCCCAGTGCACAGCAGAGTCCCACAGGGGTCAGTTCTGGGACCTGTTCTTTTCCTGATCTACATCAATGACATTATCAACTGCCTCAAGTCAATGACCAGCCTATTTGTGGACGATGCAAAAGTCTGCAAAGTCCTGAAGTCCAGAGCAAACCTGAAGGCCCTCCGGAGGGATATGAAGCACTTAAGGAATGGAGTGAGAAATGGCTTCTCACCTTCAATCTAAACAAATGCAAGACCATGCACATTAACCACAGTAACCAACAGGGAGTCTACCAGCTCAATGGAAATAGGTTAGAGAAATTTACCCAAGAAAAAGACCTCAGGGTGGTTGTGACTGACAACCTTAAGTTCACAGCCCATGTTGCAACAGTGGCTGCCTGGGCAAACAGTAAACTAGGTAAAATGAAGAGGAACTTCAGTGTGCTTACCAAGGACATTATGTTGCCCCTTTACCTCTCCCTGGTTCTTCCTATCCTGGACTATGGAACCCAGTGCTGGTCTCCTTATCTGAGGCAGGAGATTCAGGTACTTAAGAGGGTACAGAGTAGGGCAACGAAACTCATACCAGACCTTGTCTAATTGCCTTACGAGGAATGTTGCCAACGCCTGGGTCTACAGACCTTAGAGGAAAGAAGAGTGAGAGGAGACATAATACAAACTTTCAAGTTTCTGCATGGCTACAATGATGTCCCTCTTCTGCCATTACCACATACGTTTCTCTGCAGAGGGAAGATTCATCACACATCAATACAGCTGAGAGCGCATGGTAGAAAAGTTGATTTTCAACGGTATTGCAAGTTGCATATCACATTCTGGGGCTGAGATTCAGATAGCAGAGGGGTTGTTGAACACTTTCATGCAAAAACATGACTTTCGCTCAGAGTGGCGCTTATGTCCCTCTGTGACCAACCACTTCATATATACATACTCATACTTACATACATACACCATGTCTGTGTGTGTGTGTGTTTGTGTTTGTGTGTGTTACAGTAGGGCTTAATGTTTACCACAGGGTTATAGGTGTGTTATATTCCTGTTGTATAAGACGACCCCTTGATTTAGGAGCCTTAAGATTGGTGCACTGTTATAAACATGACACCAAAGCCAGCTCACCACTCTCAGTAAACATTCAGTCAGTAAACATTCGTCATCTGTGATGAGAGGAGCTCACCCTGTCAAGGAGCCAATAAATTGTGTACATTCCGATTTGAATACACTCAACCCCCAGCTATCACGAGAAATTGGTCCCTTAACATTGCCCCTATAGCTAAAAATGTGATAGCCGTTGTTAGGAAGTAATAGGAAAAAATAAAATTGTTCCTGACGGTCCTGACCCACCAGAGTGGCAACATGATTCAACATATTGGCACCTTGTTTTTCCTCTCATCATAATTCACAGATATTGTTCACATTTTGATAGTATAAAGTAAACACAGACATGAAATGCATGAAAAACAGACATAACAAGACTTACTTTGGTTTACTTTCTGTAAATACTTCTCACTGTAGACTTGTTGATGCCAAACTTAGCACTCACAGAACTTTTACTTTGTCCACTTTCAACTAATTTTGATATTTCCAGTTTCACTGCATATGTAAGGTTCTTCCTATTTTTAATTTCTTTCCCTGGTACTGTTGTTGTCTTTCACTGGGTTGGGTTGGGTGGTCAGGAGGAGAAATAGTGGCCATTGTCCCATAATAATACATGTGAAATTACATGGCAGTTAAGTGATGCAATGTCTAGCATCCTGAGAAATGCTGGATCTTCTTGTAATATTTCTTCGCAGCCTTCCAAGCTGATGTATGTGCTGAGATTATTTGATCCATTTGATCTACTCAAGCCATGTGATGTTACCTGTATTTGATGTACACATCAAATCATATATTGTGCTTAGCATGTTCACATATTTGTTATATCATGTAGGTTCTTATGATTGTACTGTACTACAGTTTTGCCTTTTTTTCAGAACTTTTGACTACTTTCTGGAATGGTATTTTTATGTCGAATCTGGGTACCAACTGTTTCTGTTATATGATCACTCAAACAATTCTGGAGACAAATTAGCAACTCAGAATGTAGCCCTGATATTGCATTAGGCTCAAAACTATCTGAGCTTCAGGTACATTTTTTATTTTTTTATTTTTACAAAGTGGGCATTTTCATGGAAATTCATGGGCTAAAGGAGACCACCTAATGGAGGCCTCCTATCTGAAAGCCCACCCACTAGAGGGCCGTTACCCTGAGTGAACGCCCAATTTCCACTCAGACCGTAGTCAGTATTCGAACCTATGCGCTCGGAGATCCCAAGGCTCCTGGAGCGCAAGTGGTTCCACTGTACCACGGCGGCAGAATATCTCATGTCTAACACGTCAAGTCCCTTTCCATCAACCATGGAAGCATTTCTCATTTTGTACTTTTTGTGCAGTTATTTAGCCAGATTTCTTTTGTCTGATAATGGTTCGTTCGTCTGCAAATGGTACTATGCAAGGACACATTCAAAACTCACTTCCAAAATTCTGAGTATAGGAAGATGGAACAAACCTCTTTTGTGAGCAGTTTTGTGAAACACTGTGAGTGCATTCCAAGTGATGTCTGACCTGGAATTAATATATTTTATAAAAAGGTTTATTTATTTACATATTCTTTTGTTATATTTTATTGTTTTTATACAATATGGTATTTGTTATTTATAAATACTCTGGTGTCTGACTTGCTGCAGGAACAATACAGAATGAATACACTCAATACAGGGCACAGAAGTGATTCAAAATATTATACTCTAGTCAGTGAAGTTACTGTGAAGTGTATAAGAGAACAACTTGGTCAGTTTGTCATGGATCAGATTAAATCAGCCAGTCTGTTACATTAAATGTTAGGTACAGGAAACATTATATTTAACTCATTGCAGAAGCTATATACTAAACTGACTGAAATTTATTAGACTAACAATATTTTCCAGGTCAAGAATGGAGTAATGCCTGGTGATGGTGATGCTACAGGAAAGAAGAGGTGACAAATTTGAGGACACAGACATATCAAAGAAAGGAGCAAGTTAACACCAAGGATATTAACAGGTAAGTTATTGCTTTATACAGCTACCTCTCGATTAATGCAAGAGATGTTTTCTTGAAGAGGAAAATAAAAAAATAAATTGAACAACACACACACATATATATATATTGTACGCACTATATTTGTGTAACTCTTGTTGTTTGTGTGGCGCAAAGGAACTCGGTTGGGACATCCATTGGCCACTCAATGAAATGTTGCCTATAAGTGAAAAAAGAATGTTAGCTAAAGATTTGTTTGGATTTTAGATCTCATGTAAATTAAAAAGAAAATTAAAACACACGTAAAAAAAGAGTACATGTACTTGATATTATAGCAACTATCACCATGATCTACTTTATTAATAACCCTTACTGATAAAGATAATTCATATAACCACACCCCTTGCCATTTTGTGGGGCAGAGATTGTTGATGTAAGCAGTATTTTTCACACCTGTAATTTCAAATCTTGCACTGATGTTTCCTTTCTACAGTGGCTGCAAAAAAATCTATACATTTACACTGCAAAAAAAATCTATACATGCAATTTTATGAATAGATTTCACTTCCCCGCCATAGGAAAATGTGGTCAGAGCTAGTGATAGCGTGGGTGTCTAGAGCCCACCTTTCTCCACTGCATGACAATAGACTAGGCTTCAGTGGACCTCCTGTGCTTCATGAGAGAGGGTTGTCTGTAGCCTACTCATTGCCCTTTTTTTCATTTTTACATCAACTTTGACGCCTTCTAACTCCCCTCCTGGTGATTAAAATGGACCGCAAAAAACTTTCAATGGAAGAAAAGACCAGTGCCCTTGCTGTATTAGAGCAAGGAATGTCAGTAAAATGTGTGGCCGCAGATTTGCAGGTGACAAGGATGGCTATTTACAGCCTGAAAAAAGCGGCCGCTGCCCACCCTCCTGGTACTGCACCACCAAGAAAACAGGGTTCTGGGGCCCCTAAGGAGACCTCTACTCACACTGACAGGATCCTAAAACGAGAAGTGACATCAGATCCATCTATAACAGTTGTCAGTCTCAAAAAAAAACATCCTAGTCTCCTTAGAAACGTTGCTGTGAGAATGATCCAACATCGGCTGCAGAAGGACCTGAAAATGCCAGCTTGACGTGCCGCCAAGAAGCCCTTGCTCACCAAGGCCATGAAGAAGAAAAGGCTTGATTTCTGCAGGAAATACAAGGATTGGACATCAGAGCAGTGGCAGAAAGTGATGTTCAGTGATGAAAGCACCTTCAGGCTGGTCAGGGGCAACTCCAAGATCGTTCGTCGCCCCAGTGATGTGTCCAGATATGACCCACGGTACACAGTTAAAACAGTAAAACACGCAGACAGTGTGATGCTGTCGGGTGCCTTTAGTGGTAACAGGGGCAGGGTTGGACTTTACTTCCTCCCCA
Organism: Callinectes sapidus; assembly: GCA_020233015.1. NCBI lineage: Eukaryota > Metazoa > Arthropoda > Malacostraca > Decapoda > Portunidae > Callinectes > Callinectes sapidus. The sequence continues at coordinate 6,730,832 of CM035198.1, read as the reverse complement.
AGAATAAGACCATGAAAGGGAGCAATTATATTGATGTTTTGAGGGATCACATGCTCGATTTTGGGGATATTCATGAGTGTGACCATTTTATGCATGACGGTGTGCCTGCCCATAAGTCCAAGCAAGTGAAAAAATTTCTTTATGACAATAATATCAGTGTTTTGGAGTGGCCAGGCAATTCCCCAGACTTAAACCCAATAGAGAATGCCTGGAACCTGATGAAGAATGAGCTGGAGAAATCTCGACCCATCAGTATGCAAGACCTGAAGGAGGTGCTAATGAAGCTCTGGGTTGCTATGGACACCACCTACTTCACAAAACTCGCCTGTTCGATGCCCAGAAGGATTCAGATGGTACTCAGAGCAAAGGGAACATGACTAAATACTAAGTGTAACTCTAAAGTGAAAATAAAATACATGTAAGTCGTATTTTTTAGTTTCATGGACTGAAAGTCCTTAATGGATAGATTTTTTTTGCGGCCACTGCATATGATATTTTTGTCTTAAGGTCTCTTAGTGAGCCAAGCTTTACCAGACCAGGCCACATTTCCCTTCTATCAAGACGACATCTGGTAGGTCCCAAGAATGCATAGGGAAGAAAGACCACCCCTGCTGAGATGGTGAATCAGAGTACTGATATCAGTTATATATTAGGGTAGGATTTATTAGGAAGTGTTTAAAGGCCATTGACAATAATGAGTGGAATATTGATTCAGAATAAAGAGAAGATGAGGATAAACATGAAGAAATTACAAGGGCAGTGGCTATTGGCTAACGCCATATATATATATATATATATATATAGAGAGAGAGAGAGAGAGAGAGAGAGAGAGAGCATATAGAGTTAACAAGCCGGTTGGTATCATTCAACTCTGAACCTCGCATCACATCACATCAGAACTACATAAGTATTGACATATCATTTTGTGTTAACAAACACATCACTGCAATCAGAAGCCAAAGATTTATGTCACTAAGATAGTTGCCATTTTAAAGTGTATGTAAAATACCTGAAAATGGAGACAAAAAACTGCCTCTTTTTCCATTTCCAGGCAAAATATTACATACACTTTAAAAATATCAGATAACTTTTCCAGTTACATAAATCTTTGCCTCCTTTTGATACTGACTGGAGTGATGTATTTGTTAGTATCCAATGATATCTGAGTAAAGTTATTACATAAATATGTAGTTGGGACCTGTGAGGCTCCAGGTTGAACAATATCACTGGCTTATTTATTCTCTCTCACATGAATATCTCTTCTCTTGTCTGGCGGTGGCTATGCAGGGTGGTAGCCAGTAGTCGTGGCCTTCTTAATTTCTTTTAAGTTTGTTATCCTCATCAGAAGTGCTCTTTTCACTTTATTCCGAATCAATATTCCACTCACTATTACCAGTGTCCTTTAAATCACTTCCTACATCTGATCCAAATATATTGCTGATATCAGGACCTCCATCCATCATCTCAGCTGGAGCGGTCTTTCTTCCTCCACCTGTGCTTGGGAGCTGCTAGATGTCACCTCAATAGCAGACAAATATGGTGTGGTGTGTAGTGGAAGGGTCCTGGTATAACTTGGCTAGCTGAGAAGTGTTATCATGCAATGAGACTATTACTTAAAGGAAATATCTGCAGATTTGAAATTGCTGGCTGGAATATAGCTAATGTGAATGATTTCTGTCCCACAAAACGGCACAAGGCACACTTACATGAATGATCACTGTCAGGTAACAGTAGAGGGTTAACCATTTGTATCACTTTTTTGCTTTGATTTGGTGGTATTCATAAGACATCATTTTAATTTCTTGAAGGGTGTAAGGATATCTTATTTTCCAGCTTGCCAGAAAATGAAAGAAATACAACCCTAGAATGAAATAGGGGGTGTTGTCATCATCACCACCACTAGATGAGAGCAGTATGAAGCCTTCAGAGCCAGTGCCAGCATCATTACACTGCCACTCTAAGATGCCCTAGTTCATTAATTAAAGAGGAAGATTCAACAGGTTCCTGGGTACACCAGTTGAGACAAAAATGGTAAATATAAAAATTTTTTAGTATTCTAGCCTGTAAATATCTATCCAAAAATTTATTATATATATATATATATATATATATATATATATATATCTATATATATATATATATATATATATATATATATATATATATATCAATTTTTGGATAGATATTTACAGGCTAGAATACTAAATTTTTTTTGTTGACCTTTTTTGTCTCAACTGGTGTACCCAGGAACCTGTTGAATCCAGACCACAGTTTCTTAGGTAAACCACTTTCATCCTCCTCTTTAATGAATTAAGGCATCTTAGAGTGGCAGTAATATATATATATATATATATATATATATATATATATATATATATATATATATATATATATACTATCAAGTGGGTATACTAATTGGGATGAAAATGGTCCACATGAAAGTCTAGTGTTCCTGCTTCCAAATGTGTGTTCTAAATTTGCCCTAGGGCATAAAAAAAACTGTACCAAGTCAAAAATACTCTGAAGACTCTCTGGAGACTTTGTAGTAGTGAAGCATGAATAAATAAAGATACAGAGTTTCCCACAAAAATCTTTATTAAATCCTCTTAAAAATCTACGGACAGTTTTCGGAGTATTTTGAACTTGATGGTACATTTTTTTAGACATCAAGACAATGCTGCTCCAATTAGATCAGGAAAACTTGGAGCTGTTGAATGAATTTGTTCTGTTGAATGAATTTGTTAAGCAAACCACCATCGTCATCCTCTTCACTGTGAGCCAAGATGTCCTAGACAGACATTTGGTCCAGTTGGTGAACAAAACTTGGAAAGCCAATGGGAGTCACTTGTCATCTCCAGTGCTGACCGAGGGAGGATGTCCTGGGCAAGCAGCGAACTCGGAAGACTGGTCAATCTGCACCACACGCATGCAAAGTACTCCTGTGACATTCTTGCTCCATCACAAGCCCACTGAGGAAGAAACAAGAATACAGATTTTTTCAGTGTCAGCATCCATGAAGATATATATTATTGAAACATAAAACATGAATAAATTTTCCTTGTAATTCCTGACCAAAAACAACACAGTAAGCACAACCAGACAATACAACTTCCAGTCCACTTTCAATGAAAGGAGCAAGGTGTTAAATTGGAGAGAGGCCAATCCAAGTTATCGGAAAATCTTGGACTCAATTAGGTGTGATTTGACTGAATTTGCTATACTGAAGATAACATTGATAAATGCATGTGCTTGATGATAAAGGGCAAGATTATTGGAAACAAGCTAGGTCACCACATGGGTGGGACTTGTCTCTCCTGATTTAGAAATGAATTCTACAAAGGGAAAACAATACGAAAGTTATTAGTGTAAATTAGTGGAAATGGCATGGCTGAGAAAGCAGTCTGTCAAGTCATGGAGTTTATCTCCTGGCCTAACAATGAAGACTGCATCTATTAAGATCAAGTGAAAGCTGTAGGTCAACAGTGAAAGATATATTTGTATCCACAAGTATTTGATGTAGTAAGCAGAGGTTTCACTACTAAAACTGAATAAAGAACATTATAAAAACTTTCAAACTTGTTGACCATAAAGAGAGAAAATTAAATTACACTAAAATCACTTTAGTAATTTGACACCATAATTTTAATTCTCTCTCTCTCTCTCTCTAAAAAAAAAAAAAAAAAAAAAAAAAAAAAAAAAAAAAAAAAAAAAAAAAAGCCAAGTACATCTATACCTGCTGAAAAGAACAGAGCACAGAATTTGAAAAAAATAAAGAAATAAAATTTTAAAATAACAATCCATACCAAGTACAAGAGTCAAGCCTGATAATTGTTAAGAGTAAGCCAACATGACCAAAGTGATAGAACAGATTTTAAGGTAAGCAAAGCAAGAAATGTATGAGGATTGAAGAGGCTGGAACAACTGATTGTAACAGGACCGTGATGTATTCTTACAGATATGTTTCCTCATTCCTTTAGTCAGCATGTCATCAATGTTACGTGTGCGAGCACACTTGGAGGGGAGGCGCTGGGAAGACACAGACTTCAGTTTCCTCTCCAGTTCATTCAGTAGATTGGTAAGTGGCTTCCCCATTTCATACTGCTCCCACACTTCAAACACAGTCTGTTGCAAATAGAACAATTTTTGAGTTACATTAACTTAAGACTGGATGGAATTTCACATTACAGTAAAAACTTGTAATGTGAAATCCCTTTCAGTTTGATTACATGAAATGATTTTAGACCAGGTCATTTTAGTGTGTAATTTGAGGATCACAAAATAATGTTGGATCAATAACTCCCATAACCTTCACATAACTGGCAGTCATTAAGGAGCAGGATACAGGGGATAGACTCAGAAGAAAAACTGGGCAGCTAAGACACCCTACAATTGAAGAAGACAATGTAAGTCAGGGAGAAAAAGAGCCCAAGCAGCTGGTAGCACCAGGAAGAAAAAGCACAGCCAGAGGAGGACACTGCAAACGTGAATAAGAATAGGAACACAGTTGTGAAAAAAAATTGCTAAGAGCAAACACTTCTATGAGGGAGAAAGATGCACTTCTTGTCTCCTCTCTAGAGGCTACTATAAGATCATGGAAAGGAATGATCCAGGTGCAAATGTGAAAGATATGTGCAGGACTATCTAGCTCATGTTGGTTAAGATGAATTATTGTTGGTCTTTGAATTGGAGGTTATGGATTGTTAAGTAGGGGAAGTCAGGAAATGGTAGATGCATACAAATTAACAGTAAGGATGGTCTAGGAAAGGATGAAGCAGAATCAGAATCCCTTATTTTTATGTATTCCTGACAGGCATGAGAAGGCAGCACCAATATTTGGTGAGAAGAGGTAGGTGAGCAAGACTATGATGGAAAGGCTAGGGGAGTGGTCATGGAATATGGTAGAGAAGGACTGGGCATAGAATAAAGGGCCAGAAGGAGAGATACTGTTTGCCTTCCTGAATGTTAGGGGATGGAGGAAGGGAAATTGAAAAACCATCATAAATTTTAAAAATAGGAGAACAGCAAAAGCAGTCAGGAATAGAGAGGAAGTTCTATACCATATGATATAGGAGGAAAGGGCTTTTGGTGACAATGCTATAGGCATTGCACAGATTAAGGAGTGGTACAGCCAGTTTAAAGATGGCTGCACAACGGTTTAGAGTGAGCCACACTTCGGTCATCCATCAACATGCCACCACTCTCTTCATGGCCAAATCTTTGGTCACAATGGAATGTACCGAAAAAGTGCTGATGTCCACCTCTGACGCAATTTCTCTGATAGTCACACGACGGTCCCGCATCACCACAGTGTTTGCTTTGGCAATGACCTGGTCATTTCGGCATGTTGATGGACGACCGAAGCGTGGCTTACTGTCCACAGTTGTGCGGCGGTCTTTAAACGGGTTGTACCACTCCTTAATCTAATCAGGTGGCCACCCCGGTACAAAACTACCTACCTAGAACACCTAGTACTAGCACTAGTAAATAATCAGAGTGAGTTATACAAACTTAGTCCAGTCAGCATGAGATATTGAACCGCACAAATTACTAAACCTTGTGGATTATTGGCTAATAATGTTATCTTCCATGTATAAAATCTTTTGTCTCATGGCTATCTTTGAATGCTGAATGTGTATCCAATATTGTTCTTTGCATATGTATGCAATCTCCTGTGTATGAAAACAAATAACAATATTTTAGAATACAACATACAAGTCACAAAGTTACCTGTAGTTTCATTTCATTTCCCTTCACAAATGACATTGCATTGCCATGCAGGATAGAGATCCCTGATGTGGCAGCAGTAGAACATTTGTTTCCTTCTGAGCATTGGTATATCCTGTAATTCCATTCACAACCCAACTCAAACAGGTACTCGGGATACTGTGGAGAGGGAACAGATTAAGCCACATTTTCATGTATATGTATATTGTTAATGTTACCTCACTTTCAGGTAGTCAATCAATCAATTTAAATGTGTATAAACATGTGTGTGATATACAGCATATAGAGCTAGATGTCATTGTATACTTTTATGTTAAAAAGAAGAAACAGTTCAAGTAAATGAGGTACATATATTGCAAAATATTCAAATTGGAAGCATCTATGCTTTCAAAACCTACAGAACGGACAACCAATTAATTTCACCCGAGATTATAAAACCTTGTAAAAAAGAATGTTAAGGATGTCTTGGTCTGCCAGCTTGATCCTCTTTTTAAAGGTGTCAAAAACCTTCATGTTGGCAGCAATCCATCCTCCCCCAGGGAAATCCTTCATCCGGGTGAGGTTCATGTGCATCACTCCAGCATTGAGGCCAGTGTCACCATAGAAAGGTACCTGTGGTCCAAACGTTCCAGCTGTTAAGTATATCAAACGTAGGAAGGAGAGCTGCCCAAATTTGGCATAGAATGACAGATAGGCTTTGGGAGTAGTGTGTGATACAGTAAGGGTGAGATTAAATTGTGAATGATTAGTAATTTATGATTTAAAAATGTACTAAAGGATTGTGTGCAATGAAAGCGATGGTGAATTTTTCAATAACCAAGATATTCCACATGGATAAAATCAAGTAAGACTTTCAAACATGGGAAACAAAGAGGAATTTACGAGATTCAACACCCAACAAACTTCATCATTGCAAATGGCAGTAGTTAAAATTTAAGCACCCACCAAGTTAGTGCTTTATTGCAATTGCCAGTAACTTTAACCAGGGTTAGAAAAAAATGATTTAAAAAAATCTTTGATTTAAATCAGGTCTTTAAATTAAAAATAATAATAATTTCTTTGCTTTACCTTTTTTTTTGCCACCAATGTCAAATATAATCCTAGCTTGGTGTTGTGCATCACCCAAGTTGAGTTTTCCCTAGAAAATCATGTTTAATTATCTTATTCTTATCTCATCTCATCTATGATACCTTGCTCATCGCTTGTATATGTATTATCAAATTTGGATCCATATTGATAAGAAATTATAGAAAACTATTTTCTTGTTCACTAGAAAAAAACCCATTAAACTTCATATTTGCATCTGCTGTTATCACCAATATAAAGAATTAACTTTTGATTTTCTTTTGCTGTGGTACAGTGGAACCACATGCACTCTTGGGGGCCGAGGGATCTCCAAGCATCTGGGTTCAAATCCTGACCATTGTCCGAGAGGAAATAGGTTATCCACTCAGGGTAACAGTTCCCAAATGGGTGGGCATCAGATAGGAGGTCTACATTAGATGATTTCTAGCCAATACATTCTCATAAGAAGCCCACATTGTATGAATAAATAAAAAAAAAATAAAAAGCAAGACTAGTAGAGGACTGAACAGGAAAAACAGAGTTGATGCTTGGTCTTGTGACCTCACCACACAAGGCTTTCTCCTTCCTTTCACCCTTATTCTGTTCAATTCTACAATACAAGTGTAAACCAGTAGTACTTTCAATTGTTCATAACTTTCTCTGGTCAACTCTAAACTCCCTACTTGCTTCTGCATTTCCAACTTCCAATGACTTGACTTTATTTAAGAGAAATTTCAGGACATTTATCCTTTACTTTTGGCTAACTCTCTCAGACCTGCAAGGAGACTGGCAACTGAGGTGGCTTCTTTTTTGTTGTGTTATGTTACCCTTTCCCAGCTTTTCCCTCTTTCAAAGACAAAAGGTAATATTTTCTGACACTAGATATTGAATTTTGATTTAAATCATGATTTTTTATTCAAATTTAGTAATTTTAAATCACTTGATCTAAATAATTTGATTTAAATCAAATTATTACCAAGGAAATTCTTACTTTATTTTTGGAGGAGCCATAGTGGAAGAGGCACGGAGCCATTGCAGCTAACTGCACTTCATCAAACTTCTGGAATTCATCCCACAACTCTTCAGGTGGTCGCAGGAATATCAGGTCAGTATCAATATATATTGCAGCATCAACAGAAGGAAACATCTCTGGGAGGAAAAGTCTTTCGGTGGCACACGTTCTGAACATTAGCCGCATGTCCTCCCTATCCTTCGGGTACCACACAGGATGCCATTCAAAGGTTACACGCCTCTGGTACTCAACAGGCCACTCAGACGTCACATTAGAGAAGTTATAGTAAAGCTCCTTCGAGTCAGCCACCACTATAAATCTGTAATGATCATAAATGTTACAAACCTATTTCACAACATATAAGTATGTGTTGATTCTGTTCACAGCTACAAAGTTGTTCACGGGTTTGAGTAGTTTAAGTATTACTTACTGATTCATTAAAAGTTCTTTCTTATATTATTCAAACCAACAAACAACCTTTGTAGGTTTGAACAGAATCAATGAGAGAGAGAGAGAGAGAGAGAGAGCTTTCCCAATTACAAGAGTCAATGTCTAGAATGAGTTGAATGAAGAGGTCCATGTAAAGAACATACATTATTCCACAATATATAAAGCCATTACAACTTTACTCAGAAAATTAACTTACAGGCAAATGCACACAAAAATTAATACTGGCACATCTAAAAGACTCTGTATTCTACACATATACTGTACATACATACACATACACACACACCTAAGGAATGTGGAGGTGAAAGCAGCAGCAGACTTGACCATGACGGCCGCCTGGCGCAGCTGCCTTGCAATGGACGATGCCTGCTCATGCTGGGCATTTCCTTTGGAGGAAGAGATGATCAGTTACTGTACCTACCTGCATTCATGGTCCTAAATTTGCTTTACAAGCTTGGCATAGAAAATTATGTAGAACATCAGGATCAGTTGATTGGCAACAATTACAACACTGAACTACCTTCTTCACAGTTTCTCTGGAGGCTCTAGGGTCTATCTTTTTGGCCAAAAACAGTTCTTTCAATTCCCATATAGTGTCTCTCATGCAACTCTAAAATCAATCACACACCAGCATAGAGATCCTCATGCTCTACCTCAAGATCATTACTCACTAAGCAACTTTTATGAACTCAAATCAGGATATCATCTTTATTCTCAGTAGGCACCAGCTGGACTATAATATTCAAACCAAACTCTGTAAAAAGCTCTTTCAAATTTCCTAAATGTCTCTTGAACATTTCTTCAGCTGCCTTTGTGTGAACACACTTCTCAGCACTTATCACAGTTCTCAACCATGCTGCAATAGTTGCAGAGTCAGTCCTCAGTCCCATGGGCTTAAGACCCCATTTAATGGCCATGTTCACAATTTCAAAATGATATCTAGTTAGGCAACAAAAATGTTGTTGAAATCAGTATTTTTCTAAGTCAAGCAGCATCTGCAGTTTTGCCTTTAACTCAAAGTTTACAGCTAAAGCAATGTTGCTTGCATCACACCACACAATACTAATTTCCCTCTCACTGGATCCTCTAACTTCTTACCAACAGGTTCCTCTCAAAGTGCTCCTGCAACTTTTCTCTTTATATTGTTGCATGCGCCTCTTTTTGCTATAATATGAAGGATTAAAGATTATATAGGAAATCTAATATAACAGAATACACCACATTGGAAAAAAAAACTTTAGTTCAACCCATCATAGAAAAAAGAAATAGAAAAATATTCTGTAAATGTAGAGAAACTGTGGACAAGAAGATAAAGAAAGATTGATTTAGCATGGACCCAGCCCTGAACTAAAGCACGAACAAGGAGAAAATAAGATGGAAAATTATGTTGTTGCAAAGGCAATTGCAATTATCACATCTATATCTAATCTGTACAACTGGCCACTTGACCTTAACAAACTTTGCTAACCCAGCCGACCTCTTAATTTCATTGGCGTAAACATACACTGGTTCTTCGGTCCACTTCAGCTTTCCCAACACCAAGAACGCATCATCAGTAAATGCTACTTTCAACTTTCCCTGAATCTTCTCTGCACTCTTCTGATCTTCCTCGCTTCCAAATACAGCGCAAGGGCATCTCTCTTCAAATGCAACGGAAAGAAACCGGCTAAATCTGTTATTTCTGTAGTTTAGCCACTAAGATTACCTTTAGCAGCCATGACAACATCGCCTGCCATACTTACTTCAAATAAGCCTGGATTGCTTGTTGTAAGATATAAACTAGCTACATAATGCAATGGCAATGCACACTCGGCAGACTAGTCTGTACACGACTCACCGACCAGCAGGAAAAATAAGCAAATGAACAATACAAAAGACAACGGTTAAGGACACGAAGTACACCAATTACACGATGGAAGTCACAAAACCAATGAACCCCTTCAGCGTTCCGGGCTCATGGTACTCTGTTGTATAACAGAGTACCATGAGCCCGGAACGCTGAAGGGGGCTTGGCTCATTGAGGGCCCAAGCCCATCCTTGGCGCTGCCGTTGTCCCAAGCTAAGGAGTGAAGGTCATTCCTAACTCAACTAACCTGAACTTAGCTAGATAATAGAAGATCCATGAAAGTTGTGCGGGGTCATGGAAGCTTCTGGTCTGCGTGTGATGCCGATGTACGAGTAAACTCTTCACTTCAGCATGCGGTGTAAGTGCCCGAGATTTGCTCATCCACCATTTACAAGGAACCTAAAGTCCTAAACCAAAGCGGCTCTGCATGCGCCGCGATTTCATTGCGTGTTAGTTTCCCCAATAGAGCTTACTTGAAACTTCTTATATACAGATATTTATTCATGTTTTAGTATATGCAAATATTCAAACTATCATGCTAATAATTGTAATACAAACGAACAGCCACGCATGAAATCCTATCATTAGCTAAGTATACCAAATCAAGGTACGCCTTGTCTTTTAGGAGCAGGGTCAAAATCTTTGGAAAAGCGGACAAAAATGTTACACAGTGGTATTAATATACGTTAAAGTCTTACTGCACTATCCACCATATCACTGGTCAAACTGTACCTTTTCTGAAAGGTTTTACAGGGTCTGGACAGCGGAAAATCTTCAGACTATTATCAAGTCTCGGGAAGGAATGGTGATTGACGATGTGTCTCCATCACGGAATGCACAAGAGAGCAGACTGCGATGCGTGTCATACAGTGTGTGGCAGCGTGTCACTGCATGGCTGTAGCTTGGAGTATGAGTGAAGGATTCCCGCTTACCAACCTTCACTGACCTAACACGCGCGCAATTTTGAGTGGTGCTAAAATGACTAGATCACCTCTATCTAGCCAATAAGTTGCCTCGGGGAAAAATAAAGATGACATGTCACTTTCGTTAGAAATATAGGAAAGAAAACTACTTGAAGGATGGAGCCGTGTGTTTACATATATGGTGAATCGAAATCCATCGAATTTTCAATGCATCTGAACTTATTCCTCACATCAGTTAAGAAGGATCTACGATACTAAATCCTACCTAAGCTTTGAACTTTGATCTTACCTTCACACAGAATGATGAAAAACACCACTTCATTCTTCTTGTCTTGGTCTGAAGCGTTTTTACGGGCAGCCGTCATGAAAACAGAAAATTGATCCGTCACATATATAGGCTTCTGGGAGAGAGAGAGAGAGAGAGAGAGAGAGAGAGAGAGAGAGAGAGAGAGAGAGAGAGAGAGAGAGAGAGAGAGAGAGAGAGAGAGAGCATATTACATGAATGCAGCTTCTCGTGTTTTTGGAGAATAAAACTTCGAACAGTGAACTAATTTTCTCTTCTTGATATGTTTCGAAATGTTAAGACACCTTGCAATCGTCAGCACCACACTGCTATAGCATCGTTCTGATGAAGTTTGTTACATATTGCTATGTAGAATTGGAAGAAGAAAACCAAGATAAAAATAGAGCAATAGAAATAAAAAGCATAAAATACTTGAAAATATAAGGGGTACATTCATAATGAAAATAGCCTGCAATGTATATAGTTGATATTAGTAACATACCAGTAGTGCCACGTGTGATGCGGTTGATGGAGTTACTGTTCAAGTCTAGACCAGAGTGACTCAACATCAGCAGCAGTAGAACCGAGTAGAGCACTGCGGTGAGCAGGTACACGATGGTGCTTCGCATCCTGCCCTGTCCAAAGAGCAAAGAATACTACTAGAGTTCAATGATGTAAATAGTAATTGGAAAGAAAAGTTCTTAACGCATTATATCACAAGATCCACAGGAGGTCGGGATGGGTGTTCCGGCGAGCTATTATAAATGCAAGTGTTTTTTTATTTATTTATTTTTTTTACTGCCGGAGCAACTGATTGTCAGTCTGGATCAGGTGGTTTCCCGGCAAATTTCCTGTGTTTAATGAGAACAACCTTCATTTAAAACTGGAATGTTTTAATAATAACCATTGGAAGCGTCATTACACAATTAATACATTATTTCAACTTATCTGTAGAAAAATAATAAATACATATATACAGAGATGGTTTGTATACATCGTCACTGAGAAAGCCAGACCAAAATAGTTTCTTCTTTTATCTTTTCTTTAAGGGAAAAAAAAAAAATGTGGGATGATTCCACCTTGATTGTTGATGTTTTGATGCAGCGGCTGCTCCTGACCATGTGAATGCTTTCGGGTGAAATCTGCCGGCTGCTCCGGGTGGCTGCAAGGAGACGGATGGAGAAAAAATCCCCGTGAAAACCTCCCTTCAGAGTCCTCTGACAAGCTGGTTGACTGGAATCTTGCTACTTCTTTTCATAGGAAAAAAGGAAAAGAAAGAAAAAAAAAAAAAAAAAAACTATTGCGGCCTGGCTTTCTCAGAGGTGATATATATAAAACTCCGCCTGCTGTGGAAGACACCGAAGTGGAAGCAGATGTCAGGATTTCCTCAAGTAGAGTTAAATGATTTAGTTAAAGATGTCGAAGGATAAAGCTGAACTATTAGCATCTAGCATACAAGAAAAGTGTCTGCTTAAGTAAGATAGTTGTTTAGAAGTTGAGTGAAATGTCTTCTAGACTCCTACGCTACAATGGGCCGTCGGATGTCAATAAAAGTCTATTTCTTTGGACTTTTTCGCAGAGACTTGGAGCAAGTATGATGAGCAAGGGGAACGCTTTCATCAAGATATTTTATCGATGGAACAACTATATCAAACATTTTGGAATACTGGAATGTTAGTTGATTACTGTTGGATGTTATACAAGGACAAAACACCATGGAAAGCCCAAATCCCAGAGATTTTAAGTTATGCATTAAAGTGTATTCCAACTTACTTGTAAATGATGATTATAATTTTTTTTACAATAAAAGCCATGAAGTTATATTATCTTGTATTCCATATACTTTATAGATATGATTTACGTATCTTATAAGTAAAAAAAAAAAAAAAAAAAAAAAAAAAAAAAAGGTATCATTAACATGAAAATATGACCCGATGAGAAAATCGGACTTTAGATTCATAATTAGTATAAAAAAAAATCTACCCAGGAAAGTCAATCAGCAACTCTGATGATTTAAAAAAAAGTTTCATTTTGCTGACCAGTGTCATCAATTAAGATAAACTCCGACGAGCTCGTTGGTATAATGATAATTTTGCGGCTTTTTGAAGAAAAGGAAACGGACTGGGTTTATTCTCCATTTTTTCATGCATAAATTTAGATTTTTATTTGTTTCATTTTATTTATTTTTTGTGTTGTTTTGGTGTGTTCCCTACCTCGTTATTTTTGCTTACCTAGTACGTATTTATTTTGGCGTGTTATCTACCATACTAACTACGCAACAAACCATGAATCACGTTTCACACGCTTTTAACTCTAAACTCAGTTCCAACGCAAGTTTCACCCTCGTCTAACAAAGCTCAGTTCTCCAATAGAAGTTTCACACCCGCGAAAGATGTCACAATTATTACGACAATGCCCTACCTCTTCGTTTTCTCTCCGTCCATCACATTATAACATGTCTCTCATCACATAAGGGTTAGCAAACATTGAAGTTACGTTAGTACAGCCTATTGTCACAATATTTGTTATTTTCACTTCTGCAATATTACCTTAAGCATGAATTAAAACTGAACTCTTTGCGATATTCAAGCGACAAGACAAGACTAACACTGATAACTATCGTGGAATAAGCGTCATTAGTTCTTTAGCCAAATTGTATGAAATAGTACTATGTGAACACCTTTTAAGGCCCTTCCACACGACGGGCAAATGCACGGTAGGCAGACGCTGTTACCAATTCTCTTTGGTATGGGTGGTGATCGCAAGTGTAGATGACGTCATAGACAAGGAAACTACGGGGAAACCATTGAAGTGCCTGTGCCCGTTGTTGAGGCACTGGATGGACACCTGAAGAACTGACATTGTAATTCACGTAAAAGTACGTTCCAGTGCTTTATATTTTCCAACCACTTTTTATAACATTGTTTCTTCTCTCTTCAGTACTTTTCTTCTTGCACATGGCAATAATTATTGTACACAAAGCTATACGTTTAGCTCTTAACTGTACGGCGACAATTCTTACACCCCATGTTGTCGTACAGGGCACCCCACTGACCACATTGCCTGCCACAGCTCTAACTGCCCACTGCCTGGCACCTGGCCCAAGTCATACGTTCGTATGCCTGTGCCTACTGCCCGCCTTATTTGGACCGTTTGATCTGGTTACACTGTTTCAAAGCGAGAGAATTACGGGCAAATCAGAATGCCTGCCGTACATTTGCCCGTCGTGTGGAAGGGCCTTTAGTGATTCAAACCTGTCAGGGAACAAGCAGGGACGCAGAAGAAACGCGGATTATGGAATATATACTGTAGTGACACACAACACTTCTTTCTAGCACAGCCAGGTTAGAGAGACAGAAACAGTTGTTCTTTTTGTAAATTTCGTAAAGGCTTATCTGCCTTATTATATCATCCCAAGATAACTGTTCACAGTGAGGGGATGCGGGGCCACGATGCTGACCGTTATGGTGGGAATCTATCGCATCATTGAGTGTTATTGATTCTGCTGTAGGTATTGACCGACTCACAGGGGGTCAGACTAAAATATCCGACTTCTTGCTTTTTGTTTGTAATGTTTGTTAACATGTTGATTAGATACGTTAAAGAATAGCGTAGACCAGAGATTTATTGAATAGTTACACATTTTAATGTTTATGAATAACACTTGTTATCAACGAGTAGGGAGAATATGTACACATATTAAGATTATCAAAGAAATGTTGTAATGAATATGGTATGGAGATAAATAGTGCAAAGAACATTTTTTTTTTTTTTTTTTTTTTTTAAGAAATCAGCGACAGAGAGTCGTTTAATATAGAATGAATGTAGTGGAAGATTGCGTTTATTATATGTGTTTGTGCTTACCATTCACATGTGACTACTCTGTCTTCTGCCGCCAAGCTACATACCAAGAACAAATTATTTCATGTTTATAGTTTATATCATTAAGTATAAACCTCCCTTTGTGGTCATGAACTGACCCACAAGCACCTGCCGTTACTTTCTCAGTGTGAGCTCAGAGCTCATATTACCGATCTTCGGGTAAGGCTGTGACCTCACACACCAGATACCAGACTTAGTTTTAGGGCCACTATTATTATATATATATATATATATATATATATATATATATATATATATATATATATATATATATATATATATATATATATATATATATATTATTTGAATAGTGGAATTAGCAGCGATATTAATACATTTGCGGATGATACGAAAATAGTTACATTAATTAGGTCATATTCTGATGCCACCTCTTTGCAGGCAGACTTGGATGGGATGAAAAACAAATGGTAAATGCAGTTAACAAATGCAAAGTATATACTCAGAGTAAGTAGAGGGAATTTACAAAATCGGTACACGATAAAAAAAAAAAAAAGGAGAGATTTAGAAGTTAGAGTTAGCTCTGATCTTAGTCTGAGAAAACAATACATAAGGAGTGTGAAAAGCGTAAGTACCCAAGTTATATTAAAACTATATTTTCCTCTGGTCATACCGCATTTAGACTGCGGCACAGGTCCCCACATTATAGGAAGAACATAGATCTGCTGGAATCGGTGCAAAGGAGAATATCTAAAAGAATATAAGGGTTGAAAAATATTTCGTACAAAGCGAGATTAAAGGCACTGAATCTGCGCTCCTGAGAGAGACGTAGGCTGAGAAGGGACCTGATAGAAGTTTTAAGGTAGTATAGGGGTTACAGCAAAGGGAGACATTAGCAAGGTTCTTAAGGTCAATAATCAAAATAGAACCTGAAATAACAATTCAAGCTGGAGAAATTTAGGTTTAGGAGAAAAATAGGAAATGGAAATTATTCCATTAGACGCCGCAAAGGCTTAGGTTATAATATGGCACCACTAGTGTTAATGGGAGAACGCTACATCTCCCACTGGGCAACTAGGTTTGGCAAGGATTCGAACCCAGGCTGCCATTGCCGGAGGCCCGAGACCAGTCGCCTTAACCTACTATGCCACCTAGCCCCCGGAGAAAAATAGGAAGAAACTGGTTTTCAAATAAGGTAGTTGAGTGGAACGGACTCAGTTATCATAAATATTGCAGCTTCCCTCATTTTCATTTGTTTTCATGTTCAGGGGAGACACCAACTGGCTCACTTGTCAGCGGAAAAATCCCAGAGTTGATCAGCTCCTCTTGGGGTTCAAACCTATGCCATCCACGGTGGCCAACAGACTCTGCCCCTTTCCCAATGAGTCACGAATCAGTATGTGTGTGTGTGTGTGTGTGTATGTGTGTGTGTGTGTGTGTGTTGCGAGCGTACGCATGCAAGGGCGAGTTGGAACCAGAGCGGATAAGGAGCGAGCGACGGTATTAACCGAGACACTGATACATACTATATAAGCGTTGTTGGGGAGGGTCATGCTCCATCCCCCCACACCTCTCTCTCTCTCTCTCTCTCTCTCTCTCTCTCTCTCTCTCTCTCTCTCTCTCTCTCTCTCTCTCTCTCTCTCTCAAAAACAGTATTCATAAAATTACAGCTCACTCTGAGTAATCAAAGCAAAGAATGGCAGTATATACAAGAGGGAGCTCGTTATATTTGTTGACTGAACCTGACAGAAATCCAAGACACGCAGTTAATACCCCTAGCACCACGAAAGGATGAATTGGCTTTATAGCCAATAACATGCTTTAATAATAACATGCTGTCATAGTTTGGAAGCAACATCATGATTCATGGAAAGAAACAGCACTTTCAAATAGTTGCAGTATGTGAGCTTATTAACACTAGATACCGACCAGACCAAATTGCTTGTTAACTTACAGCTTGTTACGGAACACACACACGCACACACACACACACACACACACAGTAGCCTACTTACCCGGCGGAAACAAAAGAGCTTCATAATCCCAACATTCGATGCACAATCCTTCACTACACTGTCACTTCATCAGACTGACTAGCAATCAACAGCAGGGCTTCTCGGGCATAGTAAAGCCACGCCGGGCCAGCAGAAACTGCACCGCAACCTTCCCGTCTGCTGCCACTGGCTTCACTGACCCCCTTCTTGTTCCGTCCTTCCTGTCTTCTTCCTTCCATTCCTCCTTACACCTCACAAACCTCCTTTTGCCTTGATTAAATGCCTCCATTAATTACCACAAGATGATCTTGTGACACATTTCCTTAGAAAATCACAAGATATTAATTTCAACGTTGAAAATTCCTGTATTCTTACTAGCCTGAGTTTCAGTGGACTACGAAAGAGGGTCAAGCAGGACCGAATGTGTAACGGAACTTCTTTTTTTCCATTCATAAGTTGCCATGCACGATAGAAAGCCGTATTTACTACAATGATAAAAAGACGGATCTGCTATTTGCTAAAATCTATAGCGGAGACTCGTGGGAAGTTTTCGAGTCATATGATCATATATGCGTCACCGCCACCACGGGTTCACCGTCTCCCGCCACAGTACATTCACCCCTCCAACAATCACTTCCCTTTCTTATTTGCCTCCTGATCCTCATTGACATTGCCGGCGTGTAGGTAAATGCACAGAGATATCCATTAATAGTTTTAATGTGTAAAAGTAACAACTGTAAGTCGTATATTCAAGTGCAGTAGGAACAATAGTAAATCCTGGCTCCATAACGGGTCTCGAGACATAACGGTACCCAACCACATACCTGTGAACCGAAGAAAACGAGTCTCTTATCATGGCTAACTGCAATACCTTAGTAGATACGTACTAACGGCTATTTTATTCTATTCATCTTTTTCAAGTATTATTCTTCACACATTAAATTTAAAACGTTCAAAGGTGTCTTTAGGACAAAAGTACATTAGGCTACGTGTATTCAACATTCAAGTACAGATCGCTTGGTAGACTCGCTGTTCGTAAGACTCCGTGATAACAACAACAACAACAACAACAACAACAACAACAACAACAACAATAATAATAATAATAATAATGATAATAATGATAATGATGATAATAAAAATGAAGATGATGATAATAATAATTAATAATAATAATAATAATGTGAGAACATTGCGATAATCTGATTGATGGTGGTGAAGGGATACAATGAACGGTAATAATGGCACAATATTATATATATATATATATATATATATATATATATATATATATATATATATATATATATATATATATATATATACTGAAAAAAAATGCAATGCACACTTTTTTTTTTCTTTTTTTGTTTCTTCAACAAATCCCGAGCAAAATAAATGTTAAACCAGCACTTCTAATCAGCTTATGAATACTGCTGGTTCATTATAGTTCATTTAGTTGTTCGGGACCTTTGAACACATACCAAACCAGTAACTCTCTAACCAGATGATAGTTGACACCTGGTTCATTTGTCATGGTTATGTGGTCTGCGGTTCAGTTTAGGAATTTCTGGTTACCAATATTGATTTAATTGTTCAGGAACTCTGAACAGAGACAGGAACCAAACCAGAAACACACTAATCATAAGACAGTTGACTTCTGGATTTCTAAAGGCTGATAAAATTTTACTTTTAAATCAAACAGAGTTTTAATGTTTTGCCTTTGAATGAAATAATTTTCAACAGACTTCTAGTAAAATTCTCTTATTTTCCCAAAGTGCCATTTTCACCAGTGCCATTGTTTTCCCATGCTATTTTTACTTGTGCCATTATTACCTAAATTCGAAGGGATACACGGGCTACGGATGAGCACTTTAATCCCTCACTTGTTTCGCTGGTTACAACTTCTTCCTCCTCATCCACAGCCCATGCATCCCGCACCACCTTCTCCCAATAATAATAAGAATAAGAATAAGAATAAGAAGAAGAAGAAAAATACTAACAATAATAATAATAATGATAATAATAATAATAATAATAATAATAATAATAATAATAATAATAATAATAATGATGATGATGATAGCAATGATAATAATAATAATAATAATAATAATAATAATAATAATAATAATAATAATAATAATAATAATAATGATGATAGTAGTAATAATAATAATAATAATAATAATAATAATAATAATAATAATAATAATAATAATAATAACAACAATTATGATAATGATAATAATAATAATAATAATAATAATAATAATAATAATAATAATAATAATAATAATAATAATAATGACTAAAGTTACACAAATGTAAAAATATCATAGAAATTTTACGCAAGGATAACTACTTTACAAAGCAATACAACAGTCAAGATAGGGAACGTCTCATGGTGTATGTTAGTTAATTAGTTAGTTAGTGCCGTGGGGAAAGAAAGGGACCTTTGGAGTATTGGGAAGAAAAGATAAGAGTACATGGAGGTTAGAACTTTGTGTTAGAATGAACCATACATACTGCCCAGAATGACCATTTCTTCCTTCGTTCTGAGCACCTGATGATTAACACAGACTCAGCAGGAATATGACTTTTCGTGTTCACTCTTGATCACGTTAGATATTACTGTCTGCCTTCATTTATGTGTGTTTGATGTACTAATCACGTGCTTTCTTAAACGTGTTTCATGAAAGAGCACTAGAATAATCTTAATGATGGTCCATCTACCTTCATTGTTCTTCAGTCCCAGTAGTTTTACGTCTAAATATTCCTTACGCTTCCTTGTAACATAATGAACTATTAGAAAGATAGAACAAGAACCCAGGAAATATTAGGGAACACATGTACTGAATATACCGATATATTCAAAGAGGCGGGGTTGCACGCGGCTCGCAGTTTCTTGAATTACTGAAGCAACCGGTGGATCACTATAATATTGTAGTGCTTTCTCGGGAATTTTTCAAATTCGAATAAGAAATAAAATAAAATGATAAAAAAAATTATGCCAAAATCCGCAACGAAATATTTACTAGAAAATAGGAGACATGTTGTTGGAAAGTGTCTTAATAGTAACCATTGATTGTACCATTACACAAAATAAATAAAAAAAATACATAGATTTACTAATAAGTAAATCTAGAACATTTTATCCATGTCCATCGAGACTGGAAAACACTGTACAACCTCATTTACTGTCTAAATGTTCCTGGCATGCCACAAGTATTAACCCATTCAGTACTGGGACATATTTTCATATTCATTTTGCTGGTTATGTGTCGATTTTATACAGCTTCCGAAACTCTTGTGAGGATTAAAATACTACCAACTCTGACCATTAATCTTCTGATCTCCATAGATCCTTCCTAATGCCCATACATCGTCTAATATCACACCCAAACTCGTAGTGAAAATGTGGCTCCTAACTGAAGGGCTCAAGGTGGCCTTGAAAAGGACATAGGATGGAAAATAAAGAGTGGAGCCTGGATATTTTTATTTACTTTCAATGGGCGGCTGGTAATATTTTGGATGTAACGGGGAAAGGAGGAGCAGAGGACCAATAGCGCGTCGGCTTTACTTTTGTGACGTCATGCTAACTCCTCTCCTTCAACCTTCTTGGGATTGACGTATGATATACTATTTACAAGTTGTCAACGTAACACTGGGAACATACTTGACGTTTTTGTTCCGATCGTTTTTTTTTTTTTTTTTTTTTTTTTCCGTTGCCGCTCTAACATAATGTAGCGGGAACACACTTGGCGTTTTTTTTTCTTTTTTTTTTTCCGTCGCCGCTCAACAAACCTCTCTTTCACCGACGCCACTCATTTTTTTTTCCGTCGCCGCTCAACAAACCTCTTTCACCGACGCCACTCATTTTTTTTTCCGTCGCCGCTCAACAAACCTCTCTTTCACCGACGCCACTAATTTTTTTTTCCGTCGCCGCTCAACAAACCTCTCTTTCACCGACGCCACTCATTTTTTTTTCCGTCGCCGCTCAACAAACCTCTCTTTCACCGACGCCACTAATTTTTTTTTCCGTCGCCGCTCAACAAACCTCTCTTTCACCGACGCCACTCATTTGACCACTGACCACCGTGCAACAAGGTGTTAGTGCTGTGTAACATGGATAGAGAACAACTTCTTGCATCATTGTTATATAGTCGTCGATTAAAGAAAAAGCGAAAAATAGACATTTGGTTTCATCTCATTAATCAGAGGAGAGAGGAGGTTGCAGCCTTCTACACTTTGTTTACCGAGTTAAGAAACGATGAAGAAAATCGTTCCTAAGATGTAGGCAAACTTCATACCACGCATTCCTCGGGGCGATCCTATCTTTAAAAGTTTCTAAAGTTTTGTCCCATAGCAAAAGCCTTTCTTGAACTAAGTGAATCAATAATTCATTGTCAATTGCAAGCTTTTCTTCGGCCGTGAAAAAACACACTACAGAGCGTCTCTCCACGTATACTACCACTTCCGGGAAGGCGGTTAAAAAAAAAAAAAAAAAAAACGTCGAATGTAGTGGCAGTGAGCAGGTGCATTGCTGCCGTCAGCGTAAAAAAAATCCGCTCGTCCATTTTTCGGCTCAATGTGACCGTCGCAATAGCTTCCTACGCGCCACTACTGAAAAAGGCAGCGACGGTAAAAAAAATAAATAAATAAGAAATAAATAAATAAATAAATAAATAAATAAATAAAAATAACAATAATAATAAAAGAATGAAAAAAAAAAAAAAAAAAAAAAAAAACGATCGGAACAAAAATGCCAAGTGTGTTCCCGGCGTTACGGTGTGTTTGGCGTCAACCTCATTAATTTTAACAAGCGCGTGACGTTAATATATACTTAGTTTGCGGTGAACGGTGCCGTGATGATTGGTCGTTTGGTCATCATGGCTGTTATTTCTGCGCTATATTATATACTTAGATATATATAAATGAAATAAGTGTACAACAAACGTATCCTACCTACCTACTATCATAATACGGATATTCAGTTAAAACCAGGAATTGTGCATGTACAAGTTGCAACGGCTTGAAAGTGAGAATGACTGGAAAAGGTTGGAGAAGGTTAAGGAACAATTATTCTTCTTATAATATGAATGTTCGAGTGAAAAGAATACTAGTTGATATTACTGAGGGGAAAACATTGGTTGTTTTCAAGTAGGCTATTACGAAAACCTATGCTTTTTCATCACTGTTTACAATGGCCACAGATCGAGATTATCAGCCAGATTACAAGACTTTACTATTGTTTGGATAAAGAAATCTTGTTGATTTCTTGTTTACTTTAGATGAAGGATGTATAATGTAGTTAGGTGCATGTAATTTTGTGTGAAGGAAGAGAGTTGTCTTTAGAGGACAGGCTTCGAGGATTACAAGTGTTATTTGTTGCGGCAGCAGAAATAGTAGTGGTGTTGCTGTGGCTGACAGCGTCAAATGTTTTTAAATTATGTGGAATGATATTGTCAAGCAAATCGTAGGGTACAGCAATTCCTTCAATAGTTTAGTATATAACTTGTACTCTAGTATGTCCCTAATAAGTGAATAAAAACTGTTTAACTCACCTTTGCCTTTAATTTCTGTAGCAATATCCTTCCATGAAGCAGCAATGACATCACAACCTCGGTGCACACGATCACATCTAGTAAGTCGTTCTCTTACTAAATTGATGAAGACGTCCACAGACATGGTGTTTACTTCTCGGCTGATTCGCCTTGACTGGTGAAAAATGAGTTCGAACTAATCATGAGTCTGAATCGGCACGATTTGAATTGACTCGATTCGCCTGTGGTGTAAACGGTTTCATTGAAACTAGTGTGACGAATCAACAAGATTCATGAATTGAATCGATTCAGTACGCTATAATGAATCCATGAAACACCTCATTCATTTTCATGTGAAGACACGGTGATGCCCCTCTGCTGTATTTCAACACTTAAAATTTTTCCACCAAATGTGACCTTTGGTTGATAACTATGGTTGCTTATCACCTTGATATCATTTGTGTAATTTTACTCAAGTCACTTGAAATTAAAAAATAAATCTTCTTAAAAGTAAATTAACAAACTACTGTCTGAGAAATTTAATACATATTGGATTTGTTTACCATTGCCTCGTCCATTAGGTATCCACCCCTGGTTTGCCCATATCTACCATGTAAGAGAAGTATTGGTGCTTGTTTCTTACACCCTTCGTCACATAGTCAATCTGAAAAAAAATTATGGTGTAAAATGACCAACTGTTCAGAAAACCTTTAGCTTTTCATTAAGATATGGCATTTCTTTCTACCTTTCCTTCTTTCCTTATGGTTATGTATTCGACAGAGAGGAACATAACTGTATATACATGCTTTTTATTTCCATAAGGAACAGTATTCCATAAGGAACAGTATGAGATAAAGTTTGAAGTGATAATGACTTTTATGTCAGTGTACCAAGAATCCCTCTCCAAACCATCATTTAAATTTCTTCATAGTGCTTACCTCTTTCACTTCCTTTGAGCACACTTAGTAATTCACTTACTTGTAACGCTTCTGCTTTTTCTTTGCCTTTCTTCGTTACATCTACCTCATAATGCTAAATTAGCTTTTTTTAATTCACTCATTTCTTTTATTCACTTGAATCACTGGATAAAGTTGATCCAAACACTATCCAGCTAATAATGCTATCATAATGCTCCATAAACACCCCCATCCTCAAGGCAAGAAATGAAGAAATCCTTTGAAAATACTTTATTCTTCTGCCTCTATATCCTTGTACATTTCATTACAAAATTACGGGTTGGCTGTTTGGAAGTAGAAAATTACAACTACTCACGCGTTGGTATTGTCCTCTTGCACCACCAGCTTAGTCTCTGCACAGGGACAGCCCCAGTCAGGTGTGAATGGGCCTGAAGTCATTAACTATGAACAACAAGTGACAGGCAAAAATGTATATTCATTTATTCATGAATGTGTTGTAGTACTACCTGAAATGTGTAATTTTGCTCAATCAAACTAAATCACCCAAGATTTAACTGAGGTTTGCTTTTATTTCTTTGACAAACTAAGAGGATATTTTGAAAGGCCAAACACAAGACGGATGAGAAATGTAACACTACAGCTTCACACGAGTTCACTTTTCAATGACTAAGTTACTTGACGGTACTTCTCATCCAATACATTCAGAGTGAGTGCAAGCAGACAATACACTACTATTTATCTCCCCAAACAGGCACTGAACATACACTTCAAAATCCCTACACAACCAATTTCACAACTTTGAGTAGTGAAGACAAATATAGGAAACCATCTGACCAAGACCCTGTGTGGCAGTGGCAGTGGTGGTGGTGGTGGTGGTGGTGGTGATAGTGAAGTAGTGGTGGTAGTAGTGGAGTAGTGGTGGTAGTAGTGGTGATGGTGGTGCTGGTGGTGGTGCAGGCACCTCTTTGTAAATATGCACACACACACGTATACAGGCATGCACTCACTTACTCGCTCGCTCGCTCACTTGCTCACTCACACACACACACACACACACACACACACACACACATACACACACACACACACATACAGGCACACACTCACTTACTCACTCACTCACTCACACACACACTCACACACACACACACACACACACACACACACACACACACACACACACACACACACACACACACACTGCCAAGGAGTCTAGTTTTCTCGAACCTGTTAACAGTATCTGAAGTGTTTTCCTCTTTTATATCAAGACAAAAAGTTCCTGCCAAACATCTTGCAAAGTTTGTCCTTCCTATGGGACCCACACAAAGCATAACACTTACACAAATGCACACTCACTGGTCTTAAAATCACAGTACATTGCAGAGCCTGAAATGGGGGGCCATGCTTTTGGCATCCAGCATTAAGTTTATAGAGGTTGTGAACAGGGCTTCCACTGACATAAATTTCCACTATCAATGGAAAAATACCTTGTATGACGTGAACAATAATGACACATACCAGTGTGGCAATGACTCAAAAATCACATATCTTCTCTGAATGTTAGTCCTCTGGTTAATCGGGACAGGACAACGGCTCTCACGGGAGAGTCTTTCCTGAGTACAGGCAGCCTGGCAGGGCCATGGCGCTGCCAGGCTACTGAGGCGGGGAAGCATTACAAACACTCGGTCTTTATGGGACCATGTACAAAAATCATGGTTCACTCTTCAATAGCATCAAGACGTGCCCCTACTGTAATAAAAGCTACTCCATCTACACCTCGGTACACAGGACATAATAACCACAACATAAGGTAGAAAAGTACAGTCATGAGGGTACTCTGTCTCCACTACAGTACAAGAAACTAGAATTTTCAAAGATTAGCCAAATTTTGGCCAAGTTTGGTTTTCAGATAGAATTAAACAAAATTTGATATTCAAACCAATATTTGAAAATTACTTCCCCTTATTCAAATAACTCTTCATACCACACAGTAAGTTAACAAAAGCAGAAAAAATGCAACACACAAAGAGAAATGAGACCACCTTCCTAGTGACACACAATAATAACTAAGGACACCTGACCTTAATAGTCCAATTTAAGGGCACATAATTCCTGATAATAAATGTTGATACAATTAATTGTCAGGAAACAAAGAAAAAGAGAAAATCCTATATAAGGTAAGATGCCTTAAGAGAATGGACTAATCATACCCCACATCCTGCAGAGCCGGCAGTGCACACACCACAAGAGAAACACAATCAACAGGGATGCTTGAGGTGTGCTCACGTTACATACAGGAAAACAAAGAGAAGAAAAATCAAATAACCTGTAAAAATCAAACTAAAACCAAACAGCTAGCTATTGACTACACACATACATAATTATCTTGGAAACAAACCCAACAGAACACAGTAAATACATTTAAGATATATATTCTTACCATAGTTACTGCTGAATACAACATTAATCAAAGGAAAAAATAATAAATCAAAAACTTCCCTCTAAACCTAACTTCTATATATATATATCTTTTTTTTTAACACAACTACATTAAACAGCACATCCACCTACACATGAAAGCTCTCCTATATTGTAACAGGGTAGTTATCTAATGTCTCTTGTAAAACAGAAACTCAAGGACTGACATTTCCTCTTAGCTGCAGTGTAAGCACAAAATGGTAAGCAATGATGTAAAACAAAGGCACAGAGATGGCATTGACCTTTTTAGGCAAGTGAAATATGTCTGCCTCACAGTCACTATGGAACACCCCACTTCATTTAATAAAATACTTATGGGGGAAAGAAAACACAGGAGACATACTACTAAAAAGAACATTAACATACCAAAAACATGGTAATAAATAACATGTATAGTAAATTTTCTGGTGAGAACAGACATCAACAAAATTTAATAAAGGACTTTCAGGGACACCTCCTCAGTCTACTATATCTCTGGGCTGCAACAAACATAGACAAACACATTTTCTTTGGTTATCCTAAGGTCTATGAACCAGACAGGCTATCACCTACAGCCTGTCACTCATCACAGTCATCTGACAGACTATCTTCAGGGTGAGCCCAGGCTTTGTGTGTCTGCTCTGAGTATAATGACGTTTCCTACAGCCAATAGAATGTACTTGAGGCAGCGTGTGGAGGGTCACAGTAGTTGCTTTGATGAAGGATGGGAAAAAATGGTTCCCACTAATATTTTCAACTAATTTAATTGAATAGTGAATAAGGGGATAATGAAGTATTTTTGCAAGCAACCACAGAGTATGTAATAAAATTCTAGATAAAAATGTCATAATTCCATTAAGAATAATACTAGAGTAAGATCATGGTAAGTTTCCACTATATCCTCATTTCTCCATAGAAAAGTTTTGAAATAAAAAAAATGGTCACAAAAAATGTAAGAACAATATTGAAGGGGATGCCCTCTTTGTGGAAACTACCAATGATAGACTAGTTAATGTCTTTGCTTGGCCCAGCCTCAGACACTCTCCCGAGGAAATCCAAACAGCAGAAACAACGAGAGGATCTGAAAGAGAGCTTCAAGCCACACCCTGCCTCTCCTCCCCACTGTTCTACAAAGGCATATAACTAGTCTCTCCCTTATCAAAATGTTTTAAGTACATCTCTACTATTTCCATTAAGCCTGAAATTAAACCGTGCCAGAGAGGAATCCGATACTGTCTATAAGGCCCAACTCTATGCACAGCTTCAATATATTTCAGATAACTACAAAGAGGGCACTATAGGGGTCAGTAGCCAGCTGGGGTGAACACCAGGGTCTGGGGAGCTGGTGTGCACCCCAGCTGGCAGTGACACCTGGGTGTGGGGTGAGGCTCCTCCTCCTCCCAGTGTTCCAGCCAGGTGTTGATGAGAGCTGAAATGACTGGAAGATTTGTCATTCTATAATCTAGAAAATCTTTGAAGACAAACACTGATAAATTTTCTAGTTAAGCAATGCAAAGACTGCTATAAAAATATTGACCTTGGATTACAATAAATATACAAAAGTTGTTACTTTTGTACTGATAAAAATTAATGATCACTTTGTGCAGTACATGAAAGTACAAGACAGTATATGAATATTTATAAGCATGCATTCCGATTTTTGATAGCACATTTACAAAACATATATTCCATGTAATATCTAAAACACAATGCTTAGTGTTTACACGTTTCAAGAAGCCATGGCACATAGTAAGTACATGAGGACATTATATATGATGTGTGAGTTAGGAGCTGCCTCGGCCAGCCCCAGGTAGGGACTGATTCCCTTCTTTTGAAAAAATATGATCTTTTGCTTGAAAGTGAAACTAAATGTGGTAATAATTTCAGGTTGGGAGGGTTGGGCTAGTTACTATGAATAAGTAACTTCTGCATGGGGCTACCAGTGAATGTCATATCATAACTTTTGGTCATCAACACACACTGGACAGTTAGGCTTTGACGAGTAATGATCTTTGTCCATCTCCTTAAAGTAATGGGTGATCCAGTAAAAATGGATAAAAAGGACAGTATACATTATTTACTCTTAAACAGCTATTTAAAATGTAATATTAAACATTTCTTTCCTTTGTACAGATAATAGCAAATGACAGCCTTATGGTGAGGTTGCTTGTCTGTGTTTGTGACAAGCACAGCTGAGAGGTTACAGAGCCTACCTGGTGTGTAGGCTGACAGGTGATGACTGACTGGGTAGTTAGTGATCTGCTAGCGTAAGTGACGTGACAGTAGCTGCACAAGAGTATACAACCACATGGCATACACATACGTATACATACGTACGTATGAGACGTGCTACGAAGATGGGAGAAGGACGCAGACACTGTTATACGGACGGCAGGCAATACGGGGCACGGGGCAGAACAGCACAACATGGCAGCTATAGGTCACCAACGGAAAAAAAGAAAACACGTATAAGTCATGGCACAAAAAACGAAACTTGTATGTTTCTTGGAGGATACATGCAAACATGAAACCCTACCCTAGACATGACTTCTGAAAAAACAAAACATAAAGTTCATTTGGAATGTAACCTTATGGCTAGAAGAAATATATCACATCCATGTTCCCTCTGTGAGTCATTGGCATGCTGACAGTGGAGGCAATGGAGGCAGGCCACATTGTCTGCATTTTCCAAGGAAGTTGGCAGACTTGTGGCCTTGCTATAGTTCTTGTAATAAAAAATAAATAAAAAAAAGGGTGGTGATTTTCACATTCAAGAGTTAAAACATTTTGATATATTACTGAGGATAATAAGTTATGTTAACTGTTGGACTGTGAGCACTCAGGAGCACCAGGACAGACCACAGCAAGCTTGGCTTCAGGAATGGAGGAGACACAGATGACAGAGAATGTGAGGCAATCAACTAAGATAACCCTTTGTTGCTACTAAAGCAAAACATTAAATAGATTAATCATAATGAGAGAGAGAGAGAGAGAGAGAGAGAGAGAGAGAGAGAGAGAGAGAGAGAGAGAGAGAGAGAGAGAGAGATATGAGATGAGATGAATTTCAGGCAGTATGAAAAGAGCTGCAAAGAATCTTGATGCAGACTGAGATGAGAACATGTCAACATACTAAAGCGTAACTACAACATCTCAGAGTTACAGTGTCACAATGCAATGCATAACCTCCACCACATCCCAGCCAGTGTGTTGCTCAACAGTAGACTTGCACCTTCAGCTTTAATAAGATCAACATGAAACATTCACAATAAGTTTTCTATCAGTTACACTTGGAGTAACTGTCAAGATTGCATTTCTATTCTGATTTAATTATTGATTTCAATTAGACATATGTATGTTAATATATTTGGTTATCATTATATATATATATATATATATATATATATATATATATATATATATATATATATATATATATATATATATATATATATATATATATATATATGAGTTTCTTGTCACACTGACAATTCTAACATAGTTGAATTAAGAATATATATATAACAAAGAAGATACACAGGGATTTTAGCTTAATAACAGAGGCCATGTTCTTAAAAAAGATATATCTTGGGATGAGTTTTCTAATTACTTTTGCTTTATCAATAAATACTGATCCATATTCTCTTTATTTTATTTGTAAAAGCAAAGATATAGTACATATGTTAAATAGGTTTGGTCATGTAGAAACATTGAGAAGAGCATTATTGAATAGGTATAATAGTTATCAGTTGTGAGAGAAAGACTGAGAGGAGAACTAAGAAAGATGTAGAGCTTGGGGTTGATGACCTAGGAAGGTAAAAGGTGTATCTGAGACAGTAAGTTGGAGTGATGCAGCACATAGGAGTGACACCTCACTGAGATCTGTGGTCTTATGTGTGTAATGGTGAGGGTTATACCATTGGTAAAGAGGCACGCTTATAAGAAAGCATTGGAGTAATTGGGTACTAAAGCAGCTTGGGCTTTGCTACTGTGGGCGTCAGTGGGAGGGGGACGGTTTGCTACACAATATCATTTCAATGCTGAATTTTCTTTCTTCAATGTGATTCTTTATATGGCTTGTGGACTTGGTGAATTTGTGTTTCAGGACCATATAAGGAGCACTGTAACATCTTTGAGTGTTAGTAATGGCACTGATATGTGAATGCCAAAACCTACCCTTCTGAAATTTTATAATTTATCTGAATAAAATAGAGTCTACCTTTTCATGCATGTTTGATAGTGACATGGGACTACCTCTGCTTTGGTGAACACAACACCAGGTTATCACAGTTCTTTTGAGCAGCCAGTGCAACATTTATGAAGACAAACTTCTTCATCTGTGAACTACACAATCAACTATGAGTTCTGAGAGCTACTGGAGATTATTTCTTCTACATCACGGAAGGTAAATATCCTAAATTAATCAATTAATAAAGAAGAAAACTATTAACAGGATGTAAAATTTGATGAATTATTGTTTCCATGAATGTTCTTTTTTTGGCTTTGTTTTAACCATAAAACTAATCCAAATTTGCAAAGTGCATGAAAAATATTCAATATGTGCACAAGAATCCAGTGGTCCCTGCACACTGCAGCACATATTCACTCTACTCATAGCTGTTTGTTCTTTGGGTGGACTGAGGTCGTCACACACCAGAAATAACTGAGGCCATCTTGTGCTGTGTTTGTCCTGTCCCAAGATAAAAACCTGCATTCTGGACAGATAATATTGTTCTTGTAGTTTCCAATGAAGTGACCTCATCTACTCTACATAGTATGTCCATACAAAAACTTCTTGCAGAAACTAACACCAATATTTAGATAGCAACAGCATGTTCACAGATGATAATATACAATAAATATATTACACCTTCAGTACCATGGACCACTGAGCCTGACTGACTCACCCACAACACAGAACTGTGGCCCTAATTCAATGTTACTGAAAGACTTGATATGGGACGAATATTTGTACACAGCAAGATACTTCACACTAAACGAGAATATTTTCCTTATAAATACAAATAAATAAATAAATACCATAAATTCACACAAAAATGAGTTAAAATAATAATAAATGAACAAAAAAACATATCAAAATGGGCCAATACTTCCACACTGATGTACCCGACAATCCCTGCACACGGTGAGTATTGTGATTGGCATTTCCTTACTTAGTGTTTCACAACTTTTCTTTCTCCCTCCAAGGAGAAGCTCTGATGCACTCCTGGAGGAAGAGGGGATGACTCAGGCCACACAAGCATACACTGTTTCTGATTGTCCAGTCTGGGAAGTTATTACTTGAGCTGGCCAGTCAATGACTATCTGACAGGCAAGATGGTGTGGGAAGGGACTGGAGGAATTATTTATGTAAAACTAAATGATGGCCTGTATGATATATGGGACATAAGGGCTGGAACTGTGGGAAGAACTGACTTCTAAGTAAAACATAGTCTGCTTAACCCTAAGAGTACCTGTTAGTATGGCTTGCAGTCAGTTTTGGATCGCTTCAGCTGCACCTTCAAGCGTTTGTTGCCAATCTGCTGACCATTCATGTGCTGGATGGCTCGCTGGGCATCCAACGCATTGTCATATGATACAAAACCTGCAATGTAACATGCAAACATCATGATTCAATTAACTCAAATGCTGGAGCTAAATCATACTTATCATGAAACATGAATTAATATTTTAAGGATGTAAAGATTATAGTCCATATCAGTTACATAAATAGTGTTGTTTATTGTACTATTCAGTTATCACAAAATATTTTCTATACTTCAAGTCTGAAAGTATAAAAAAATTCAAACAAGCAAGTCCCACAACTAGAAGTTATTATCTCTAGATCTTATGAAGTCATGAAGTCAATGATCTATCTCACCACATAATATTGTTCAATAATTGACTGGAAGTTTCTCTATACTGTACAAAAAATGAGTAAATATTCCAACCATTTTCTTTTCAAACAATCAATCCTTTATCAAACTACTGTATGTCTGACTGCTGTTTGAAAAGACAATAGGTAACTAAACTCATGTAATTAATTCACTTTACTAAAATTAGAAATTATACTTTACATACCAAAGCACTTTGAGAGGTTTGTTTGTTTGTCAATAAAGACTTTGGCAGAGATGACTTTGCCAAATGGCCAGAAAGCTTGGGCGAGTTCTTGATCAGTGAACTCTTGGGGTAAATGGTAGATGAAGAGGTTAGCTCCATCTGGCCCTTCCACCTGCTTCCCGGCTGGGTTTGATGAGGCTGCTGCCCCCAAGCCTGTGGCAGCTGTCACATTGTTGGCAAATCCTGCAGGAGGACCTTTACTATTATAACCATTTAAACAAAAGTTAATAGTGACATCTTACTTGGCTGTATAACTCCAATGTTTTTTTTGTTTACTTTTTTAGGATATAATATGCATAAATTTAATACAACACTTCCAATTATGAGAAAAGAGAGAGAAGAAGGCCAAGTACAAAGTGCTGTAAGGCTTGCCAGCAAAACTTTACTGCCAAATACAGCAAAACCAACATCACACATCTGTATCAGCAATCATAATCCATAATCCATGTCCCATATCAATAAAGATGAACCTTTTCCCAGCAAACAATTAATGACCAAAAACATATAATGAAAAATACATGCACTATTAAAACAAGTTAATAGCAACTTATACCTCATCCTAAAAAAAAAAAGAGAGAAAAAAAAAGGTGCAAATATGTTTCAGATACTTTTACCTACCTTAACAGTTGAAGGTACAATCATATTTTCTATTACTGCATGCGTGTGTGCATATGTGTGTGCATTTACCTAATTGTATTTTACAGGAGGAGAGCTAAGCTCGTATTTTCCTGTCTTTGTATCTTGAATTGTCCAATTTAACCTTAAAATTGTGTATCATCTTTGAAAAACACCACTTCCTCATTTAGAGCATTCCATACATATTCCAGATATGTATGTGTGTGCATGTGCACTACAAAAACTAAAAGTATGAGGGTAAAAGGAAGGAAATTTCCTGCAAAA
Source organism: Callinectes sapidus (assembly GCA_020233015.1). Lineage (NCBI taxonomy): Eukaryota > Metazoa > Arthropoda > Malacostraca > Decapoda > Portunidae > Callinectes > Callinectes sapidus. The sequence continues at coordinate 6,697,761 of CM035198.1, read as the reverse complement.
ATTTATAGGTATCCATATAATGTTCTAGAAAAGCAATACATAATTATCTCAAAATTATCTGTTTCTTAGATAATTATTTCTTTTGATTTTTAATTGAATACATCAATACCCTTCCATCCATATACTGTTCTCCTCACAAATTACTATAACCACTCACAACTGCCTCTCCATGTATACATAATATGGATAATCTGGCTGCATGCTTCACACAAGACACCTGCCAAGTTCAACAGATGGACTTTCTATTCCCTCAACTGTACCTATTGTATAAACCATCACACGTTATTGATCCTTCACAAATCTGCTTACTTTCAAACCTAATCTGTCTTCCATAATAACTTCACACACAAAGATATCTCTGGTGTAATCTTTACTTTTTGCTTCACACAATACCGTGCTTCATCACCTCATCCTTCCTTATTAACTAATGATTTGACCCTTACGGACCTTTGATCAAAATAAGCTGTGCAGTGAATTAGTAACACATGTATGTAATGAGAGTCTACTAATTCTTGTTAGTGTAATTAACTGTGTAATAATAATATAGTGTGTTGATTATCTTATTCAATTGTGAGTACAATAAGAGAAATGGACTTAAAAGAATTACAGTCTATGGCTACAATTAGTATCCAATGTTGTCTCACTAGAATAACATAAGCATAGATGGCTAAACTAAGCACACCATTTTTTTATGATATAGCTGATGTCTTATATCTAAAAATGTAGCATGTCATTCACCCACAAACAATAATATCATGACAGTTGTTTCTTTAGGTTACATCATGAATGATGGAAAGAAAGCACTACCTGTCAATATTCTTAACTTCAGAGACGACAAAAGCTGAAATCAAGGCTGAGAATTCACTTACCACTGGTGGTGGAGGTGAGACCAGTCAGCACTGCAACAAAACCCCAAGCATCACCCATTAGTCAGTGCTCACCCTCAACAACAGCTCAACTACCACAAAGACAAAATCAAATTAAAGAAAATAAAAATAAATAATACACAAAAAAAGACCATATGCCCTGGAAGGTTTAAGTGTCTCAAGATCCAAAATGCTACACAGACTTAGTTAAGGTTTTTATCAAGAAATGTCTATAGTTTGTTTTGCAGTGTAACAACATCCTGCTCCTTTAGAAACAGCATCATTCCATTTTATCATTTCAAAAGTGACTATTACCACACACTGGTGGTTCTCTAAGTGGGGCATGATGACTTCTGATGGAATCTTTAACTTTATAACTTCTTCATGGGTAGAAGGACAGCTCCCTAATAGGGTATGTCACATAAGACTTTCAAGAGGCTATAAATATCTGTCCTTGAACACAAAAGTTGCCTAATATCTATCACAAAAGTATCCAAGTATCTTTATGACAGAAAATATCAGTGATTTTGAATGGTATTCACCTCATTTACTAGGACTATCAAGCAACTATTATCACACACTACAATGGAGATTTTCTTATAGAAATATTCATTTTGCTTATTGAAACTTCAAAATAATACATTTCTCTTATTATGGTATATTTCTTTTCTGCTATCATTCAATGATGAGGAGAGAGGATACGGATCAATTATCTCACATCCATCTGACATGTAGTGAGCAGGATGTGTTAAAGCTTGTGTCAAAACAAACTGATAAAAAAAGGAACCTTGCCCGTGAATGTAAAGCAGTGATGTCCTTAACAAGGTCTGTGAGTGGATAACACCAATACAGTAAGCCATTCCCCCCTTGGGTCCTGTGCCCAGGGGCTTCCCTCACACCAAGAAGCACAGAGGGAGGAGGAGTTCCCACATGCCACACTACAGAGACAGATGGGAATGTAGCATAAACAGAACCACTCTTCATGGTCACTGCTTGTTTGTTGTCTCATCTGAGCTTAACCAGCTATTCAATAATATTTCAAGCGAAACCAAACAGAATAATATTTTGACATGAATTGTTTTTACCACGTTAGCTTCTTTATAAGTATGAAATTAGTGTAAAAAGAACATCTAGAAAGATGTACATTATTTTCTCTTCCTCCAACAAGAAGTGTGGCAGATGGGGGATAGAAGCAAAGGAACATAATCAGCCCCAAAGCATAAACAGCAATTTATACATATACTGTACTGCAGCACATTGTAACACAAACTGAAAATCCACCACATTAAAATAATATCTGGTTAAAACCTTAAACTAATTACAGAGAGAGAGAGAGAGAGAGAGAGAGAGAGAGAGAATTATTTGCAGCATAATTTTTCACCATATCTTTCATCACACTAAAATAACATCAGGAATTTTTAATCTATTTTTTGGTATATATGTATACCATAGACAAATAAATAGATAAATGAATAAATTGATTAATTAATGTGAGAGAGAGAGAGAGAGAGAGAGAGAGAGAGAGAGAGAGAGAGAGAGAGAGAGAGAGAGAGAGAGAGAGAGAGAGAGAGAGAGAGAGAGAGAGAACATGTAGGCACCTTGTGCACAAGAGAAGAAAAACAGATGAATAATTTGAACTTGTGCCAAAGCATTGTTAAAAGTTTTAGATTTCATAACTTACATAGTCAATAGGTCAACATTTTCACCTAGCATCTGTATCTTTTCCAAACTAATGCAAAATAGAATTACTGCAACATGAAAAAACTTACCACCAGATGCAATAAAAACAGGACTCATTTATCTCTCTCTCTCTCTCTCTCACACGCACATACACACCAGCCTCCTTTTCTGTGCCCATTTCATCTGCATCCCTTCTTCAATTATTCTTCTTTTCCTGTTTTCTATATTTAATTTTCTCTTTTTCTCATCCCTTTTTCTCTCTTGTTACTTTATTCCACAAACAAATAATTTCAAATACTGTTAAACTATTCACTAAAAATTTTATGATCTTTCTCTATCTCTCTGGCATCTACATAATTCATATCACCCTAACCCATTGTCTCATTCTGCCCTGTTTTCTTCTCCAGTTCTTAGAACTATGGCACACTTTTCCATTCTTTCTAGCACAGTATGCATATGTATCTACTTATTTCTGTCCCATTTAGCAATGCACACATAAGCAGTATTCACTACATACCTATACTTCTTTCATCCCCATTCTCCTTTTGAAATTCATGATTCTCACTGCTCTAACAAAATTTACACAAAGCACAAACTGGACTTGAAACCCAAAATTTTTTATTACATATATATATGGAAGCTCATACAATATCATAACTCCTGACTTTGGTGTACACACACACACACACACACACACACACACACACACACACACACACACACACACACTTATAGTATGTAATTCAGTGAAATAATTACATTTGAGAAAAAGGAGATGAACATGACCTTAAAATAATCAGAAAATGAGTAATCAAATAAATACATAATAAAGATTTTCATTAATCAATTAAAATAAAACATAAGGAATACCAACAAAAATTACTATACTGAACTATATATAGATATTATAACTAATTTGATCATTGAGAGAGAGAGAGAGAGAGAGAGAGAGAGAGAG
>CM035198.1:6636445-6649827 GCA_020233015.1 Callinectes sapidus | reverse complement strand
AGAGAGAGAGAGAGAGAGAGAGAGAGAGAGAGAGAGAGAGAGATAAAACACAAAGAGATAACAAGAATAATAGCTGTGGAGAAGAACAAGAACAAGACGAAGAAGAACAAGAACAAGAAGAACAAGAACAAAAAGAATAAGAACAAGAACAAGAAAAGGAAAAAAGAAGAAAAAGAAGAAGAATCAAAACACACTGCCTTCTAAATTGGACATAATCTCAAGACAATTATTTGAAGCAGAAGAGAGAGAGAGAGAGAGAGAGAGAGAAGCTAAGACGACAATTATTATCACCGCACTCACGCCACACCTGTTCCAAATAACGAGCCTACACACACACACACACACACACACACACACACACACACACACACACGCGCGCGCGCGCGCAAAACCTTAAAATGTAGTTAGCTATGGATTATAGATATTGACACCGCCCCACGTCTCTCTCTCTCTCTCTCTCTCTCTCTCTCTCTGCTCCCTTTATCACTTAGGAATCCAATTTTCACGCCCGCAAGGAGAGGTGAGCGCTCGGTGCCAGGAGATGAAACAGCTCGACAAGGCTTCGAAGCTTCACCACTCACTCAAGCGGACAGGCGAAGCTTCATACGGGTCGCCACTTCATAATAATAGCCCTCTCGTTGAAGCCTGACACACGCTCAACTGCTGGAACCTTTATTGGACTCCTTAACATTTCTTCTTTCTCTCTCTTTTTTTTATTTATTGATTGTTTTCTTCTTCTTTACCTCACCTCATATTTTTTCTTCCTATTAATCGATTACATATTTTTTTAACTTTTTTTTTTTAATATTTCTTTTTTTTATTGTTTTCTTCTTTCTTGCCTCAACCTCATTCTTTCTTTTTTTCTTCCTATCAATCGATTATATTTCTTCTTACTTTCTTATTTTTTTGTAGGTAATGGAAGTGGATACGTAAGTTATGGCGGTATAAATTATATGTAATAAGGTGAATAGTGACATTAATTACGGTAATGTGGTTATATTTCTACCACCACCACTACTACTACTACTACTACTACTACTACTACTACTACTACTAGCACCACCACCACTTTTTTTGCTTTTTTGTCTGCCTTTCTAGTGTCTAAGTAAAATCGGTAAAGAGATTGTGACACACTTAATATGAGAAACCATTAACAATAGATGAATGAATACAATAAATAAAAGGAAGGAAAGGAGAAGAAGGGAGAAAAATACAGGAATGCGGAAACAAGAGTCGAGGAAATACAATGAGTGAATGAGGAAATAGGAAGCCGAAGAATGAAAATAGATTGAAAAGAGAGAGAAAAAAATAAAAGATCTGTGAAGGAAAGAAATAGGTAGTCGAAGAATGAAAATAGGCAGAAAAAGAGAGAAAAACAAAAAAATAAGATGCTAGACAGGAATAAAAGCAAGAAAACAGGAAAAAAAATATTTATATATATAAGAAGTAGATGTAAAGATAGAAATAAAAAAAAACTACGAGAGAGAGAGAGAGAGAGAGAGAGAGAGAGAGAGAGAGAGAGAGAGAGAGAGAGAGAGAGAGAGAGAGTTGGTGTTGGAAATATTAGTTCATTTTGTTGTCATGGATCAGCTGTTTGCAAGAGGGGAGGGACACACACACACACACACACACACACACACACACACACACACACACACACACAAACACACACACACGTGCTCACCACCACACTCCAGGGATCAACGCACTTGTCTCCATGGTGTGTCTCATGTCCCATTGGTGGTGATGGTGGTGGTGGTGGTGGTGGTGGTGATGGTGGTGGTGGTGGTGGTGGTGGTGGTGATACTTCTCAGCTTTGCGTCATTATTATTCTCAACAATCACCACCACAAACAACAACAATAACTACTGCTACAACAATAACTACTACTACTACTACTACTACTACTACTACTACTACTACTACTACTACTACGACTACCATAAACATCACTATTAAAACATTTTTCTCAAGACCAGTCATGACAGTATTCATCAGAGAGAGAGAGAGAGAGAGAGAGAGAGAGAGAGAGAGAGAGAGAGAGAGAGAGGAATCGGGCATGGCATTTTTGTGCTTTTATATTTAGATACCGGGCCACATGTGATAGGGAGAGAGAGAAAGAGAGAGAGAGAGAGAGAGAGAGAGAGAGAGAGAGAGAGAGAGAGAGAGAGAGAGAGAGAGAGAGAATGAAAAAAAAAATCCCTACCCTAACCTAATCTAAACGTCATTTGCATTAATATAGGACAGGTATTTAATGAGTCACACGCACACACACATACACACACACCTGTATCTCATTACGGCCACTAATAATCAGCGTGCCTTCCTTCATTACAGGTGCGGTGAGAGTGAGTGTTGCACAGGTGACTGACGGATGGACAGGTAAGGCTGGCTCTCTCTCTCTCTGCCACTGTCATTAATTAAGTCCAGGTGAGATAGTGAATGGGAGAAAGTGTCCTTTTTTTATTTATTTATTTATTTTACGTTTGGGGGGACTGATTTTATTTTTTTATCTATTTTTTTCGAGGGATAAGTTTATGATAATCGTGATGTGAGTGAGATTTGAGAGGGGAGGAGAGAGGGAATGGGGAGAGAGAGGGAGGGGAGGGAGGGGGAGGGCGAGGGAGAGGGAGGGGGAGAGGGGGCGGGTAGGGAGAGGGAGAGAGAGGGGAGGGAGGAGAAAAGAGAAGAGAAGGAAGACAAAAAAGAAGAGAAGAGAAAAGGAAGAAAAGAAAAATTAAAAAGAAAAGAAGAAAAGGAAGAGAAAAAAAAAAAAAAAACAGAGACAAAACACAAAAAGATAAAAAATCAAAACCATGACATATCCAATCACTTTAATGCCCTCTCTCTCTCTCTCTCTCTCTCTCTCTCTCTCTCTCTCTCTCTCTCTCTCTCTCTCTCTCCTCTGTTTTTTGTTTGTTTATTTTTTCCTAGAGAAGCGTATTTCTGAGACACTTCCGCGCATCACCTTCACTACACTTAAAAGGCTCTACTTGATGTGACACGAGTTTTTAAGGACATTTTTACAGCGGTGGTGGAAGATTCGTCTGCATTATTAGTAGGACGAAGAGCCTTAACAAAAAGAAATCAGGTTAATCTTCTTCTGCGTATCCTTTGGAAGTAGTCGTGGAGAGAGAGAGAGAGAGAGAGAGAGAGAGAGAGAGAGAGAGAGAGAGAGAGAGAGAGAGAGAGAGAGAGAGAGAGAGAGAGAGGTGTTTGTGAATAGAGTCCGTGATGTGAGAGATCCACTTTGTTCTTTTCGTGGCATTGTATGAGTAATAAAAGTTCCCAAGAATCCGGACTCCGTATTAACAGAGATTCGAAAGTATGTAATTTTTTTTTTCTTAGATGAATGATATGTATTCTTCTTCTTTTTCTTCATTTACTGTGTCTTCTATACCTGCTTCACTTTTCTTTCTCCTCCTTCTCCTCCTCCTCTTCCTCTTTCTTATCTCTCTCCTCACCTACCTTTTTTCTTTTTTTTTTTCCTTTCCATCTCTTTCTTTTTTATTTTGTATTTTCTTCCTTTTATTTTGTATTTTCTTCCTTTTATTTTGTATTTTCTTCCTTTTATTTTGTATTTTCTTACTTTTATTTTGTATTTTCTTCCTTTCTATATATTCTTCCTGGGGAGGTTAAGATGGATTTTAAGACTACAAATTCGACTAAGAAAAAAGATATACATATTTAAGAATCCCTGTTAAAATCCTGCTGTTTTCTTCAGTATAGCCTTAAAAGGAATAGTGAATATGATACGTCTCTGTAGTGGAAGTTATTGTGGTTTTCAAGAAGGATTTATGACATGGTTACCTATGTTCTTCTTCCTCCTCCTCCTCCTCCTCCTCCTCCTCCTCCTCCTCCTCCTCCTCCTCCTCCTCCTCCTCCACTTCTAGATTCAACAGGCGAAGATAATAAAATAGAATTAATAGAATGCATACCATCGTGAACCATGGTAACAGTGATGGGTCCTCCTCCTCCTCCTCCTCCTCCTCCTCCTCCTCCTCCTCCTCCTCCTCCTCCTCCACACAAACAGCTTCGTTAGAGCCAATACGGAAGTTGCTGTCTGTTCTTTCCTTTGTATTCCTTTGTATTCCTCCTCCTCCTCCTCCTCCTCCTCCTCCTCCTCCTCCTCCTCCTCGTCCTCCTCCTCCGGCTTATGGGTGGGGAGAGTACGTACGTAGGAAGGAAGGTGTCGCGGAAGAGAACAGCGCAGAGGTAAAGGAATATTCGTATAGGTAAAAAGAATATTCCTGGTTGTGGTCGTCATTCTTACAGGAGCGTCTTAAACCTTCTCTCAGGCGTAACGCTTTGGGGCAAATCCTCTTATGCCAAGATGTCGCAGGGTTTGGAGGCGAAATATGATGTGCCTGTCTTTCTTTTTCTTTTTTTTCTTTTTTCTTCTTTTTCCCCCCCTTTCTGGTCTTCTTTTATATTCTTTTCCTGTTTTGTTGTGTTTTCCTCTTTCTGGATGGTGAGTTTTATTGTTGTCTGTGTGTGTGTGTGTGTGTGTGTGTGTGTGTGTGTGTGTGTGTAGCCGAGGAGATTATAATAAAATGAATCATCATATCAAGTTAGTCTTTTGTCGTTTTTGTTTTGTATGTTAATATGTTTGATGTGGGATGAAGGGCGTATTGAATTAGTGTGTTTTTACATAAGTTATGAGTGTTTGTGTGTTTTGGTTGGGACGAAGTGTAGTGGTAATGTGGTGAAGATGAGTGTGCATATTGAATTACTGTATTTTCGTTTTGATGTGTGTGTGTGTGTGTGTGTGTGTGTGTGTGTGTGTGTGTGTGTGTGTGTGTGTGCGTGTGTGTGTCGTTGTATGCAAAGGTGAGGGCTAAAAGACTAACTTTTGGGGGGATTTTCTCGTAAGAACTATTCCCAAATGCTACAAGGGTGTTTCTATGATTAAAGTGTTAATTAAGTCACTATTCTTCATCATGTATAGAAAAGAAAAGCACTCTTGATGACGTAACTCTTCGTGTCTGCTGCCTTTGCAAGTAGTCCTTATGCGGAAAGTTAAAAAAAATATTGAAAACAGAGTGTAGACCACGGCCATAGATTCATGATACTAAAATCTGCAAAGACTGTCATTATTAACACGCCTTGTTCTCCTTTCTTCCCTGGCAGGTTGCTGCTTCGTCACTTTCTACACAAGGAAGGCGGCGCTGGAGGCACAGAACGCAATGCACAACATCAAGACACTTCCAGGAGTGAGTATACGTGTTGAGATTTGCTGCTCTTACAGATACAGGCGTGATATTTCTTATTCTACCCGGATAAGACACAATAACGCTTCCTTTAACAGTAAGCAGTAGATTTTATCTGGTGTTAAAATAGACCATTTGTTCTTTTACCGTAATAATTGAAGCAGGTATCCTCATACATTGACAGCACGTGTTGTAGTAGTTCCTGTCGCACGTGCCTTGCTATACCGTACATCTTTGTCACTTAAGTAGCGTTGAGCGTTAATGTTTGGTTAGGTTGTGGTAGGATATGTCAATAAGGACGCTATCCAGTAAAATACAAATCAAATAAGTAAAGAAGATAATGTTAGTGACTTGTCAGGAAGAAGAACCACATAGCCCAGTAAAAAAGAAAAATAAATAAATAAATAAATAAAAATAAAAAAAGACCCACATACACGTAGAACTTGAATTTGCCGAAGATAACTACTTGTATCCAGATAACATTCAGCATCTTAGAGGCAATAACAACAACAATAAAACTTAGATATTAATAAAGCTATGAAACTTGACTTAACCACGTAAATCCACATACACGCAGTTATAATAAACAAAACACACACACACACACACACACACGTTCTCACATGTATCTTCCCTCCCCACAGATGCATCACCCGATTCAGATGAAGCCAGCTGACACTGAGAACAGAAACGGTGAGTGAGTGTCCTTGATGCTGTACGTGCCTCGTCATTCATGTCTTACAGCTCCGTCACACTCGCATCACACTCCCATATTCCTCTCATACCCAGCTTCCCTAACCTTTGCCTCTCTGAAGACACTTTCTACTGTTAATTTCCTATGTGTGTAAATGCTAAATAATCGTAACTTCCGTAAATCTTCATTTTCTCACGCAACCATCATTCCCTGTCCACTGATTTTACACCAACAGCCTCGTAAAATAGATTGGATCACTCTCGTTGTTTCCTCTCAAGCTACATAGGGGGTCCTCCTCTGTTTACCGTGATCACTGATGTGGCTGCCCGGCCCATGTTCCGGGTGATCGGAGTCCGGAGTTCGGTTAATAACAGACGATAATTTTGCTAAAGGCGCGGTAAACGGTAACCTTGGATCTACACAGTTCCATTGGATTTCGTCCATGTGTGGACTAAATCCGGTTCTATCCTTTGTAGGATCAGAGTTTCATGAGAACGGTTAGGTCTTGTCCCTTGGACCAGACCTAACCGGGACATTTACAGCATATGGCAATAAGATTTACAGTGTATGTAAGATAAAAACGTTAGCAAATTAAAGTATTGTTGGAAAGTTATTTTAGATATACTTCAAGTAGTACTGAAAGAGAACGAAAAGGGTATTATTTTGTTAAATATTATTTATTGATCATCCTATTTTCATTTGACAACTGTTGTTTTGGTACCACTTTTGGAAAGACCGTTGAAACACTCTTGGCTATGGAGTGGCCAAGTGAAGTTATTTACTCGCTATTTGAAAAAGTGAGGGTCCATGATGGATGGCTATGAAAGAGCCGACAAGCACAGTACGATGGTAGCGACACAACTCGAGAACATGGTCGTCCACCTCGGCAGTAGTTGTTGTGGTGGCGGTGGTGGCTCTCCACTCTGTGCTTGGACGTCCTGGGAGCGCGTCTAAGCACTCGTTTAAGGATAGGGATGAATGGACATCTTTCCTCCAACCTTCAGTTAGAATCAAAGGTTACCGTTGACCGCGCCTTAAAGCTGCTGGCGGCAACCAACCATATTAGCGGCACAGCAGCCTCTACTTGGGACACGGGAATGTTTAGGAAAATACACCGTAAGAAAACGATTGATATGTCTGAGGATCAAGCTCAATGATAAATAATCGTTGCAGAATGCTGCTCTAAGCACAAAATGTGTACAGCAGTGGTAACAGTTACCAGAGACAAGAAAGATATTGAAAGTCACATCAAGCCTTAGTTTAATAGATTTTCATTGTAGTTACTTGGCCATTATCGCTTCTACCAACGACTTCATGATGAGGCAAAGGAAAGCAATATTTGTTCAGTCGAAAATAATGCACCTCTTCTTTTAATGTGGCTACCTCACAATGCTATCACCTTACGGCTGAATGTTTTCTTATTTTGCCATTCTATATTTCACCACAGCGAATACTTTAGCATGCTATGCGTGAAGAAAGCTGTGTAGAACTTTATATACAATGTTCATAGCCAGGCACGGAAGCAGTGTAGCGCTGCCAGAGCCATGTGGCCTTCTCGACCCAAATTCTTTGAGATTCGTAGGCACTTCCTTGGAGCACAGTGTGAAGCACCACCACTCTGCCGCTTGGGACAGCTGGGCAGCGACATGCTCTGTTGTAATTGTTTGGATCAGTAATGGTAGTAGGCGTTCTGAATTAGTCTAAATCAGATAGATCAGTAATTTAGGGTGGATCAAAGCTATAAACGCGCATAGACTGAATTATCTTGTAGCTCTCTCTTATACGAACTTTTCCTACGCATTCAGTATCAGTTTCCCTGTAATTTACACACCTATAGCCACATATATACACTAAATCATCCTCATAGTCTTATACGTTTACTCCCATTTCTTGCACAATTATCAGTCCTTGTCCACAAATTTCACACCAACAACCACGTAGAATAGACAGCATTATTTTCCTGGCGGCCTAACCCTCTCGCTTCCCTTACACCGATAGTTCCTTTTAGACAAAACGAACATAAATATAGACAATTAACTTATATTGTACTCCCATTTCCATTGTATCCATCTCATTACACCCTAACACCACTCCTATTTATTACCTTTGTATCCATCACATCACACACCAACACACTCGTAATATAGACAGCATCACCCCCTTAGCCACGTAAATATAGATGAATAACTTATATTGTACTCCCATTTTCTTTGTATCCATCACATCACACACCATCACTCTCTTAGCCACGTAAATATATATGATTATCTTATATTGTACTCCCATTTTCTTTGTATCCATCACATTACACCCCATCACTCTCTTAGCCACGTAAATATATATGATTATCTTATATTGTACTCCCATTTTCTTTGTATCCATCACATTACACCCCAACACACTCGTAATATCACCCTCTTAGCCTCCTCTTACGGTTCTGTTCCCTCTGATCAGAACGCAAGCTCTTCATCGGGATGCTGAGCAAGCGATACAGCGAGCAGGACGTGCGGGTCATGTTCTCCTCGCACGGCACCATCGAAGAATGTACGGTGTTGCGGGATAACAACGGCCAGAGCAAGGGATGCGCCTTCGTCACTTTCTCCACTCGTCAGTGCGCCATCAACGCCATCAAGAAGATGCACCACTCGCAGACCATGGAGGTACGTACGTGTAGACACTGCGCATCATAAAGCGTTCATTCTGCCAGGTTGATACGGTTTAATGTAAATGAGTGTTTGTAAACTTTCTTATTTTGGAATCTCTCTCTCTCTCTCTCTCTCTCTCTCTCTCTCTCTCTCTCTCTCTCTCTCTCATGGGATGGGAGAGAAAATGAATAGGCCTTATTTATGATTTTCAGTATTTTGGGTCAATCTTCCCAGAACAATACATAAATGGACTAATAAACAGACAGACTGTATGATATAGTGTGCAAATAAGCATATGTAGAAGAGGGCCATAGGGTAGGCGAGGCGAGGCGACGCGTCCGCCCGTGATTGATGGAAAAGATTAAGGGAACGAAACTTGAGTAACAAAGATGTAATATTATACACATTGGGGTAACATTACGATATATTTTCTTCTCACCCCCCCCCCCCCACAAAAAAAATAGAAATGATCATATTATTATTGCTTCACTATCCTAATATTTTACAATTGAGCAAAAATCTCTTTGTACTTTTTTTCCCACTCTTATCAGACATCTACTGTTGCGGATGGCGTGTAAAAGATTAATATTCTCTCACCGGTAGAGTCTCAGTCCATCATTCATTAACTGCATAATGTTTCGAAATTAGTTTGCAGCGTCTTCATTATTCATGCCAATTCTTCACTTTTACGATGCAAACCCAATCTCCAGCATTAGGCGTCCTCGTAATGACTCAACCCGCGTGTTTCCCCGGCATTTAGACTTATTAGAAGACTTTTAAATATACCATCAATCTTAGTCTTGACGTGTTCCTCTCGTGGTGGGAGGAGGAAAACAAAGAAGGCCATCCATCTCCTGCCCTCACAGCACCTCACTACTACTCCCTCCCCTCACAGCTCGTCTCCCTCACCCTAGTGTCTTCCCACTCCCTCTTTCCCTCACAGCACCTCGTTACTCATTCATCCCAGTCTCCCTCCCCTCACATCCCATCTCGCTACCCCTTCCCCCCTTACAGCACCTCACTATTCCCTCATCAAGTTTCCCTCCCATCACAGCCCCCCTCCCCCCCTCACAACACCTCAGTATAATCGCTCACTCAAATTTCCCTCTCTTTAGTATCTCGCCCCCTCTCAGCCTGACTTCTGCCCCGCCTCCCCCCCCCCCTCCCCCCCGCCCTCCACCCCCAAACAAACATTAACTTCTTGGTCCTTAGTATAATTATATAACCGAGATATTTATTGGTGACTTCTAGAGTATGTGTTATTTGTATTTTTTTCCTCCGTTTTCTTTCTTACCTTTGTTGTTTATGGTGAGTTATAGCATAAAGACAGACTGACCAAGAGGAAGCACAATTGTCTAAAAAAATTTATTTATTTATTTATTATTCTCTCTCTCTCTCTCTCTCTCTCTCTCTCTCTCTCTCTCTCTCTCAAGTGGAAGTGTGTGGTAAGTGGAGGGGCACAAGAGACTCACCACTCATCCTTTTCAAAGACACAACTTATCTTTGCTGTCCTCATTAAGTCACCAGTAATTCACATCACAGTTAATGAAAGCTTTTCCTCATTTATGCTCCATTCCACAGGGCTGCTCCTCCCCATTGGTGGTGAAGTTTGCCGACACACAGAAGGAGAAGGATGCCAAGCGGTTACAGCAGGTGACCCAGAACCTGTGGAACGTTGCCTCGGCTAACAACCTCGCTTCCTTGGGTCCGCAGTATCTCGCTGTGAGTAGTGCAGCCTGCCATTGAAGGAAGCTTTTGAGCAGTGGTGTAGTGGTGTAATATAGTACTAATACTTGCACAGCTTGGATGCTTCAGTAAATGACCGCATGGAAGCTATCTTGACTTTGTTCTTTACATTAATGCTTTCATAGTCTACTATTAAACCTTACATTTGACAGGAAGCCTCATAGTACTGGCTTGTTATATCGGAATGATGCACATACAGTTTTTCAGCATGTTCTCACTTGGCCACATGTCGTACACATGAATTGACCATATTCATGTGACCTGGGAATCAGTGACATAATGATCACTCAGCATTATTTAAGGGTATTTTGCCTGCTGCTGTGTATGGATCCATTGCAAAGACATAACCTATTCTAATAATAATAATCAACTGCTTTTGAAACCAATAGCTATGCGAATCACAAGACGTAAAGATGCAGAATGCCACCTTCATCTTTTCTCTTGTACCTCCTTCTTGCCACTTTCAAGTAGAGATCTGCTGGAAAAGTGGGGTTGTTGGTAGGGAAGAACAAAACAAACCATATATGGCAAGCAAAATCATTCTAATGACAACAGTAAACTCTTTTTTAAGAAAAATTTACCCAATGGGCTTTGCCTGTCCCACCCTGGGTGTCCTAGCAGCCCACCATCTAACCTCAAAATTGAGGCAGCTTTGTACTGCCACAGATGAGAGTGTTTTAACCGTACAATTGATATGTGACACACATAAATCAAACCAGTGTCTTCTTTCCCAATCTACCAATGCTGTTTCCAGCAGAATGAAGTTTAATCAAAAGAAAGTTGTGGTTCTTCTAAAGTGACCTGTACAAATTTCACAAACTTACTTTATATGGCTGTACAAGTCTTTTTATTTAAGTTGGCCATGGCCAGAGATAGATTTCAGTTAAACATGATTTTCCTCTGCATAAACTTTATGAAGTTAAGTCTAAAGGCAAAACCTTCCTTGTGAGTGACGTATTGTATCTATCTCTCAAGGCTGCCCATGCCAAGTCATCACTCTCTGAGCCATGCTTATGCTTTGTATAAAACCTTTCCAGCTTTTTTTTTTCTTTTTTTTATCTTTGGTGTGTCTAATTATTGTAACACACAAAGCTCATATTGCCTGGCTTACCTTCCTTCTGCTTCTTCATATTTAATAGTTCATCTCATTCCTCACTGGCGAGCATCTGTACCACTATTGGAGCAAGACTATTGCTGCTGCCTCAGACTGAACCTTGCAGTGTAACTGCATAACCTGTGTAACAGTTTTACTTTTTTGCTTACTGATTGACACAGTATGGTACAGTGTGGCTTCAAAATTAATAACACTTCACACCACTGGCACAGTTTGCATGTATACAGCACACTCACAGCTGCCATGATTACATTGTTCTTGCTCCGTACTTATATTTAAAGCAGTTTTCCTTATTTCCTCATTTTGTTATTTTCCAGAGTGTATGGGATCTCAGTCAGGTTATTGCAGATCTTAAATACTTTTTTTATCATTTTGAGGAGCTTCTTTTTTTCTTTTTTTGTCAGGAGTGAGTGATCAGATGTAAAATTGGACTTTTTTTTTGTTTCATTTAAAAGTTATATCATATCACTTGTAGATTACAAAGTTCAGAAAGTTCCCTCTAGTCTGCCTGAACAGCACATCATGACAGACTGCCTTTCTACTTCCTGTGTGTGCAGTGTCTTGGGGATGTGGGAGTGTTGTGAAGGGCCTGTGTGTCAGTCACTGTTGTATTCATATGCATGACACTCCACATTATTCCTGCAATGCTTAGTTCCCTTCAACAATGAGACTCCTTATATTACACATTACAGTTACATAATCATCTTCATCACTGGGGAATTTTTATGTTGTCTTGACAGCCAATTTTTATTTATCTTTTGTTTTTATATATTTTTTTACTCATTTTTATTTTATTTTCCATTCATTTCTCCCATGGACATGAAATATTTTCATGAGGTCCTTGCACATCAGTGCTTTTCATCACTAGTCATGTGGTCAACACACATGTACATTCATTTCATTGATGTAATGAAAGACTTCAGTATAGTTCATTTAGCTGGAAGACTTTTGACAGTTATTGAAAAGCCTCACCTCAACCAGGACCAGTTTTTTCATCCATCATGATCATCCATCATGGCTCCTTGTACTCTTCCAATCCCTTGTATGGTGGGCTATCCTTGCTGGTTCTTAAGAAACTTCCACATACTGTTCTCTTTTATACATATCCTTCAGTGTCTTTCCTCCCTTAATCTCCTCCCTGGTGTTGCTGTTCTGTCAGGCAACCTAATGTACTGTATGCCTCAGCTATTGTAGTAGCATAGGGAATTCATAGAGGACGATGTGTTTCATTAAGATCATAAAGAAAGAGACTGTATACTATCTTACAATGTGTCACTTTGACAATTGTGCTGTTAGTCTTTATTGTGTCAGCCTTTACTTTAAGCTGGTAGTTAGACATATAATTTGGAGATGAATAACTTTTATGAATCATTGTTTTTCTAATGGGACTCCCAATGGATGCCTCAGAGTGCATTAATAATACCTGTCATGAAGCTTCTCAGGGAAATTAGACACTTTTACAAATCCCCACCTGCCCTCAGAGTACTATTGCACTAATCAGTGTTACTCAGCATGAAATCTGGTCACCACCCTGACTCTTAGTATTGATGAACTGAGGATTGGACATTTTATAAGCCTTTCTCTGTCTTTGAAGAGAGAGAGAGATCGTGGGAGAGAGAGCGTCTCCTCATCTAACAACTTGGTCACTCTCGGGCCTCAGTATCTGGCTGTGAGTGTGATGCCTCTTTTGCTCTGTTGTTAGTATTGTTGTTTACTACAGTACTGGATGTCCACAGCATAGCAGCAGTGTATATAGCCAACTCCTCCTTAGTGAGGCTGTCATGTATGTCCTTGGCATGGAAGCTAACAAGTGTGAAATTTTGCTCTTAGAATATATTATCACCTTGTATTTTCCTTTATATGTACATACTATATTTTTTTAATTTTTATTTTATTTTTATTTGTTTATTTATTTATATTTATTCATTTCATTCATTTATTTATTCATATATATATATATATATATATATATA
>CM035198.1:6309605-6322188 GCA_020233015.1 Callinectes sapidus | reverse complement strand
CACACACACACACACACACACACACACACACACACACACACACACACACACACACACAGGGCAAGGAATGAAACGAATCCACACTGATCATGATTCCGATAATAATTCCACTGTCATTTTTTTTCCCCCTTTTTTTTCTTTTTGCGTGAATGAAATCCTGTTATTTCTCATCATTTTTCCCTTTCACGGCGATGTTTGTGAGTTGCGCGCGGGAGGTGCTTGGGACAGATTGCTTTATATTTCCTCCTCTTATGACGCGATTAAGGTGGAGAATTATTGAGGTGAGAAAAAGGAACAGAGAGTGAGAGAGAGAGAGAGTGGGAAGCAACGGAAGGAAAAATGAGATATATTACTTCATACACACACACACACACACAAACATAGGTGGGCGGGAGGCGGCAGGCAGGCAGGGAGCGAGGCGGACGTCCTGTCTTGCCAATATTCATAAAGTATAGTATTCCAACGCCCCGCCTCTTTAGGGAAAACGTCCATTTCCTCAACACTTCTGGGACGAGAAATATGTACTTTGCCTCGTATTGGGTAATGTTATTTCTTCGCCCCGGGAGACATTTGTGTGGCGAGGCAGGGCAGGGCAGGGCGGGGCAGGGCGGGGCAGGGCGGGGCAGGGCAGGGCAGGGCAGGGCAGGGCAGGGCAGGGCAGGGCAGGGAAGGGAAGGGTAGGGTAAAGCAGGGCAGGGCGGGGCAGGGTATGGCGGGACAGGGTAAGGTAAGGCAGGGCAGGGCAGGGCAGGGCAGGGAGGGGCAGGGTAAGGCAGGGAAGGGCAGGGTTAGGCAGGGTGAGGCAAGGCAGAGTGAGTGGGAGTATATGCATGTTTTCCTTTGTAGTGAAGGTCTGAGGATACATACTTTTCTATATAGAGTTTAGTAGTGAGTAGCAGCCTTGATCTTCATTTTTGTCTCCCTTCCCACCACCGTTATTGCCAAAGTTTTGTTGACCTGTCTCGCTTACCCCTTACCCCCCCCCTCTCTCTCTCTCTACGTCCTCTTCTTCCTCTTCCCTCCATCCTCCTCCTTCTCCCCTTCCTGTCTCTGTGCAAAACCTTAAAATCATTCTTTCATTCCTCCTCTGTGTAGATTTTCCTCCTCCTCCTCCTCCTCCTCCTCCTCCTCCTCCTCCTCCTCCTCCTCCTCCTCTTCTTCTTCCTCTCCTTCTTCCGCCTCATCCTGCTCTTCGCATCTACTCTTCAGGACAATCCCTGGTCCATCTCTTATTCTTTTCAGGTTTAATTGGTTCATACGCTGAAGTGGAGGCAAGAACCTGCTATTCCACTCATCTCGCCTCTCCTTTTCTTCCTCTCACTTCCTCCACCCTCTCCCCTATCTCCCCTCACCTCTCTCTCTCTCTCTCTCTCTCTGTCTCTCTCTCTGTCCCTGTCTCTCTGTTTCTCTGGTTCCGCAGGAGTGATTAATGGTGAAAAATGTTGCGTGTGGCGTGCGTGCAGTTTCTCACCATTCTCATCATTTATCGTGTATTTGTGGCTCTTTTTTATTGTTTTTCCTTCGGCGAATTTGCATGTCGAGGTTTTTTTTCTGTTTTTTTTTCTTTTGGTTTATGCGAATCGTGTTTTTTTTTAGGTTTTCTTTTTTCTGTGCTTGATTCGTGTTTGTGTTTCCTATTGTTTTTTTTCGTTTTTTTTTTACTTGTGTGTGTGTGTGTGTGTGTGTGTGTGTGTGTGTGTGTGTGTGTGTGTGTGTTGCAGTATCATCTTTTATTTATTTGTCCTATTGAAAAAGTCATAAAATCTTAATAATTCCTTACAAAAAAGAATATATATGTACTGAAAACAACCAACTTAGCTCAACATTCGCCTTTCAACAACTCAAGTCGACTTCCACTTAACTTTTATTCCTCCATAAGTCACAATTATCTATGAATTATATGAAGGAAAGAGACAAAATTAATGAGATGGACTCTTTTCCTTTCTCCTTCACTTCCTCTCCTTTATTTGTTGTAGTTCAGGATGGTCGATGGAGAGGGAGGGAGGGAGGGAGGGAAGGGTTTAAGACATTCCTCCCTCCCTACTCTCTCTCTCTCTCTCTGATTCTCTCTTTCTCTCTCTCTCTCTCTCTGATTCTCTCTCTCTCTGACTCTGATTCTCTTTCTCTGATTCTTCTTATTCGTTTTTCTTCATTATTTTAAACATGACAAGTGTATTTTTCTGATTCTTCATTTCTTTTTTTTATATTTGTTTCTGTTTTCCTCTCTCTCTCTCTCTCTCTCTCTCTCTCTCTCTCTCTCTCTCTCTCTCTCTCTCTCTCTCTCTCTCTCTCTCTCTCTCTCTCCTTTTCTTTCCTTTCCTCACTATCCTAATTCATTTTCCCTTCCCTTCCCTTCCCTTGTTCTTCCTTCCTTCCAGTAATTCCCCCTCCTTTTATTCCCTTTTCATCCCTTAATTCCCTTCCCTTCTCCCTAATTCCCTTCCCTCACCCTCCCGCATTACAACCTCCTGTACATAACTCAAACTCCACACAATGCCTCCTCCACGCAGTCCTGCCCTGTTGAACTAAGCTAATAGCACCAAGAACCATACAACTTCTGCATTTCTCAAGGACATTCTACCCTCAGCTCACCTCGCTTGCCCTTTGCCACATCCCCCCCTCCCCCTCCCCTCATCTCTCTCTCTTCCTCTCTCTCTCTCTCGCCTGTTGCCTGAAGTTTGAATTGGCTCTGTTTCCACCACCACCACCACCGCCACCGCCACCGCCGCTGTCCACCTTAAATTATATCACAACTCAGCCTAGACAGTTGGTCGCTCCGCCATATAATCAAGTCATTGTAGCGCGTCAGGGAACACCAGAATGTCTCGCTGTTTTAATGTGTGGAAGTGAATGGGAAACAGTAGCAAGACATTTTTACTTGTTGTTGTTGTGGTGGTGGTGGGGGTAGGTTTGTTGGTGTGTGTGTGTGTGTGTGTGTGTGTGTGTGTGTGTGTGTGTGTGTGTGTGTGTGTGTGCAGTCCAACCTAATTTAGCCTAATCTAACCTAACATTACTCCCCATTGTGTGTGTGTGTGTGTGTGTGTGTGTGTGTGTGTGTGTGTGTGTGTGTGTGTGTTTCAGAGCCGCAACAGTAATTCAAGAAGCTGTATTTTTCCTCGTGCATGTGTCGTATATTTTTTCATTATCGTTATTATCTTCTTCTTCTTCTTCTTCTTCTTCTTCTTCTTCTTCTTCTTCTTCTTCTTCTTCTTCTTCTCCATACCTGTTAACAAATTAGATCTTCCAAACTACGAGTGCTTTTACCTTTATATATTCACATTTCCTCTCTCCCCAATTCATTTCACCTCATTTTCCCTTCATTTTCTCATTATTTTCTTCGTACATGCCTGTTTTTCCAATACTTTACTATTCTTCCTTCTTTTCCATCAGTATACCCTGTCTTCCCTTCTCTGCTCCTCACCATCCAGCTAACCTCTCCTTCCATGGACTGCTCCCCTCACTCACTCCATGCAGTTCCAATTCTCTCCTGCTTCACCCTCCGTTCGTTGCCCGTATAATCCGCGGGCCGCCCATCCTCAGCTCCTCCCTCCACGAAGCACAGCCACTTACTAGATTGCTCCTCGTCCCTTCCTGTCTCTTACGAAGATTTCAAGACCCTCCCTGTGGGTCGAGTGACACTTGGTGATGGCTTCCAGATCTGCATTATGGCTTGAGAGATTCCAAACCACTTTTATTCATCATCTTCGTCGCTTCCACTAGCAATCATCTCTCATTTCAATCTCTTCTCTTCACTCAAACACGCGACTGGCTGGCTGGGTGGCGGCTGTGGCGGCGGTGGCGGCAGCTGGGTTGTCTCCGAGGGTAAATTTAGTTTGAAAGTTGCCTTCCTGCCTGAGGGTGTCTGGGTGTCTGGGTTTGGTTGTCAGGCTGAAGGGAGGAAGTGTGCTGCAGTGTGTGGTGTAGCAGTGCTGGGCTGAGTGTGCTTGTTGATGCTCCAAGTGTGTCACCTGTGTGTGTGTGTGTGTGTGTGTGTGTGTGTGTGTGTGTGTGTGTGTGTGTGTATGTGTGATAGAGTTGTCTTTGTGTTGTGAGGGTACTTAAGTGTGTGTGTGTGTGGGTCGTTATATATGCCTTTTACCTTCGTTAACGCGGTGACTCATTCACGTTTATCTAGATAACACACACACACACACACACACACACACACACACACACACACACACACACACACACACACACACACACACACACACACACACTGCTACTTTATATGCACATTGACGTTCCATTGTCCCGGCGTGAATGGAAATGGAGGAAAGGAGAACAGATGGATGAGTGAACTGACTGCTGTCCGCCTGGTTGGGGGTGGTGGGGAGGATGGGAGGGAAGGTAATTATATAGAATAGTATTATGGGGAGAGAGACGAGGCTGGAGGGAAGAAAGGAAGGAAGTAAGGAGAAGGCAAAGGAGAAAGAAGTGCAGGAGAAACACAGAGTAGAGGAAGATGAGGAGAAGATGACGTGATGTAAATAGTTTAATGAAAAAAAAGAAGAAAAGGAATGGAGAATTATAAAAGGGGGCGACTGGTTGGCGTAGCAATAGTGAGACATTTCATTTTCCCAAGCTCGATTATTTTAATGCATTTATGAAAAGAGATTTAACCCCTTCAGTACTGGGACATGTTTTTTCGTTTTTATTCTGCTTTTTACTTGTCGATTTTCAACAGCTTCAGAAACTCATTTAGGGATTAAATTAGCACAAATTCTAACCATTAATCTTCTGACCTCCATAGACCCTTCCTAATGTAAATAAAATCGTCTAATCATACCTAAAACTCGTGGTAAAATTGTCTCCCAGTACTGAATGAGTTGAATGTGGTAGTACATTATTTATTTGGGAAAGAGAGACAGAGAGAGCCTAGCCACACAGACAGACAAACACAAAGACACAATCAATACATATTTGACCTCTAATCTTGCTATTAATCATGATAATCTAGAGCTTTGTCGAATCTGAGATACTTAGCGTGGTGGCGTGGTTGGGAGTAGGGGGGGGGGATGTCAGGCAGTGGGGTGTTGTGGGGGGATAGGAGGGCTTGTTAAGGCTTCCATGAGCGTGTTTATGGGCGGAGGGGTGAAGGGGTGAAGGGGGAGGAAGAGAGGGCAGTGTATGATTAATGACGTGAGGAAGTGGCCAGATACAAGGACTAGGCTGTGCGTGGACGAGGGAGTCAGTCTAGTATTTTTTCTCTATACAATATGGGTTTCTTTTACGGGAATTTATGGTCTAATGGAGACATATCTGAAAGCTCAACCGTTTGGGAACCGTTACCCGGAGTGGATGCCCAGTCTCTCCTCGACCGTGGCCAGGATTCGAACCCATGTGCTTGAAGATTCATCGGTCCACAAAGCGTGCATGGTTCCACTGTACCATGGGGACCCTTTGGTGTACAGTGTTGGAAAAACTATATGAATTGCATGAAAATAGAAGAAAGGAAAACTCATTGGTTGTTTTGACAGTGTAAGTGGTAGGGCTCAGTTAAAAAGGTTTCTGATACACAGTTTTCGATTTTCATCACTCAAGTTTGTACCAGGTTAAAATTTTATCAATGTGTGTTCATCGTTTTTATTCTTGTCTGTCCGTCTCCCTATGTACATATTTATTCATCTTCGTTTCTCTTTATTTTACTTTTTTCACTTTATCTTACCTTACCTTACCTTTCCTTACCTCACCTCACCTCACCTCACCTCACCTCACCTCACATCACCTCACCTCACCTCACCTCATACTTACCCAGTCTAAAGTGATCTAATAACCTAACACTACTGACTAACACGACCCTAAACATGACTGCTACACAACACATGCATTCAAAACTTAAGGAAATCCACTCACCTGTCACTTAACTGTCATCTGTCCCTCCTGTCAGTCTTAAGCCCCACGTCTCCAAACTGTTCATTTATTTGTTTATTAACTGATCTATTTTTACTCTTACGTTTGTGTTTTGGCTATTTCTTATTGTTCCTTCAATGAAATTCGGTGTATCATATCTCTTTTTAAACTCGTAATAATGCATACACATACTAAACGAAATAACTGATGTGGTAATGGAATACAGAATAGTTTGTTGTCATAAGGATCTTTTAGAATCACGAGATGCGGTCAATATATTATCTATCTATGTATCTGTCTGTTTGTTTGTCTGTCTGTCTGTCTGTCTGTCTGTCTGTCTGTCTGTCTCTCTATCTATCTATCTATCTATCTATCTATCTATCTATCTATCTATCTATCTATCTCTATCTTAGGTACGGTTTCTTGTTTCCCTCACGTGTCTGTATTCCCCATTCCAGCAGAACCATTCTCTGTCTCAGTCTTACGGTATTTTTTATGCCGTCACAAGGCGTTGGTGAGTGCTGCAGCTGCCGGGGACAATAACACACACACACACACACACACACACACACACACACACACACACACACACACACACACACACACACTCCTAAGGACAAAGTAAAAGCAAACAGTTTATGTGCATTAGGATTTATATTGTTTAGAGAGAGAGAGAGAGAGAGAGAGAGAGAGAGAGAGAGAGAGAGAGAGAGAGAGAGAGTTCCTGTCATCTTTTTTTTTTATGTCTGTTTATGTATCTTTTGGCCTATATACTTATCTATCGAGAGAGAAAAACCAACAGCTGAATAATAGAGAGAGAGAGAGAGAGAGAGAGAGAGAGAGAGAGAGAGAGAGAGAGAGAGAGAGAGAGAGAGATCGGCTGAAAGTTTCCTTGTCACCTTTGCAGTTACATTCCTGGCGCCAAGAGGAAGGAACAAATGTGTTACAGTTACTTATGATCTACACGATGACGCCTAATTAATGGTGTTTTAAGCCTAATTAAGAGTAAATAAAGGTGTTTTAGGCTTGATGAGTGGTGAGTGGTGACAGAAATAACTTTAGCATGAACAGTAAGTGCTAGGAAATGAGAAAAACAATCAATGAGAGAGAGACAGAGAGAGAGAGAGAGAGAGGAATAACACCAACACGAATAATGAATAGGATAGCGGAAGAGACTACAAAGATCTGTACAAATTATACATCAAAAGAGAGATTGCAGTAACACCAACATGAATAGTGGATAAATTATGTACCAAAAAAGAGAGATGGGAGTAACATCAGTATTAATAGTAGATAGGATAACGGGAGAGACTACAAGACATCCACCATCGCCTTGCCGCACATCCCTAACTCAGCTGGCCTGCATGAAGCGAGGAGGTGACCTGCTGGCGTGTTCCCTGAGGCCTGAATGATGTATTGCACCACTCAGAGACACAGTCGGAATAAAGAAACACAATACAAAAACACAGGAAACTATATTAACATACAAAAAAATAATAAGTCAGAGAGAGAGAGAGAGAGAGAGAGAGAGAGAGAGAGAGAGAGAGAGAGAGAGAGAGAGAGAGAGAGAGAGAGAGAGATTACACTGCTACTGAAGAAAAGATGTGTTTGCGTTGATAATATAGATGTACTTACAAGTAATTTATTAAGAGGGGGAGGAAAGGGAGAGTAAGGAAGAGGAGAACACAACGTGATGGAAAAGATTGAACGGAAAAAAAGACACAAACTGAGAAAATTGTGAAAAAAGGAAGCGAGAAAGGGAGAGAGAGAGAGAAATTGTGTGGCTGGGAAGAGGAAAATGGTATAGCTGGAGATCAAGAAGGGAGAGAAATTACCGAGGAAATAAGACTGGTGCGTCGGGAAGAGAGAGAGAGAGAGACTGAGGGTATTGGAGAGAGGGAGAGGGGAAAAGAGAGGGAGTATGGAGGGGTAAGAGGGTAATGGCAGCCCTTTGTGATGTGCTAACGTGATTAATCTGCCCATCAAAATTTGTCCCCGTGATTAACAGTTGCTGCTGCGTCATTGGCAAGGGAAGGGACGATGACTCCGGGGTTTATGGGAGAGAGAGAGAGAGTGAGAGTGGGGAAGGGGAGGGGTTAGTCTGAAGCATTATTGTGTATTAAAGGCAACCAAAACACCATAATTCTAACCAAACTGTCATAAAGCTAACTGAACCACAATAAATTTAACTGAACTGTCATATATTTAACCAAACTACCATAAGGCTTACCAGATTGTTTTCTTCTTTTCTTCTTTCATTTTTTCTTTAATCTGTTTTTTTTTTCTTTTTTTCCTGTTTATTTTATTTAATCTACTTTACTTCTTTTCTTCCTTCTTTTCTTCTTATCTTCTTTCTTTTCTTTCTTTCTTCTTTCTCCTTTTTTCTTTAACCTAACCTAACCATCATAGATCCATAACTCAACCATCATGAACCTAACTGAACCATCATACATCTAACCAAACTTATGCTAACCTAATCAAACTATCATAAGTTGTGACGTAACCTCTCATTAACCAAACGAACTGAAACTAAGCGGCATAAATCTAATCTAGCCATCAATGAACGTAACCAAACCTAACCTAACCAAACCATAATAAGTGTAATCAAACTATCATAAGTTGTGACGTAACCTCTCATTAACCAAATCGAACTGAAACTATCTAACCTAACCTAACCAAACTATCATAAATGTAATAAAATCCTCATCAATTGTGACGTAACCTCTCATTAACCAAATTGAACTGAAACTACCTAACCTAACCTAACCAAACTGTAATAAGTATAATAAAACCCTCATAAATTGTGATATAACCTCTCATTAACCAAATCGAACTGAAACTAAGCGGCATAAATCTAATCACGCCATCCTGACTAAACCACAATAGACTGACTTAGCGTATTGAAAATCCAACCTAACCTAACTTAAGCACCAATAACTTAACCCCCTGTCGAAAGTATTATTGCTCCCAGTGGGGTGTAATAGTACTGGTTCAGGGGGTGCTGTGAACTTATTAAGGCCAGCTGTGACCTCAACTAACGCTTCCGTTTGTGTCTCAATACACGAGGGGGTGGTCATAGTCTGGCCTCTAAAAACAATTTCCTTTCCTTCACTGAAAACTACATGCACTTAACTTTACTTAGATTCTTCATGCAAAATAATAAGAAAAAAAAAGAAAAAAATAGTCAATCTTCCATATGACCTTATTTTTATGATCAGGTACCTCAATGAACCTTTTTTTTTTTACCTACTTTTATTCGCTCTTGGTTGGACTCCCTTCTTACATAAACAACCTAATTTAACCTAACTTGCCCTCTATAAACCTAACCAAACCACCACAGAATCTGATATAACGTATTTAATTGATCTTGAACCAAATCTAACTTTAGCTAAGCATGGTAAGCCTAGCGTATCCTCAATTAACTGTACCTAACTTTAATTAATTACCATAATAATTGTTATCTAATATGAACATATATTAAATTTAATTCCATCTCTCAGTATTTCTATAATGCTATTATTGTTTTTTTTTTTTTTTTCCTTTTTTCAGGTTGTGTTTAAATGTTAGGTTTTTTATTTTTATTTTATTTTTTATTTTTTTCTTCCTTCCGCGTTTCCCTTCTTTCCCTTTCCCAGTGAGAATTAATTTGTGTTCTTTCTCTTTTTTACGTGTGAGTTAATTAATCTTTACGTTCTTTCCTCCTACGCACAAAGATTAATTTTCCCTACATTTCTTTCTCTTTTCTACGTATTCTTTTTTTCTTTCTTGTCAGTGTTCATGTTCCTCTCTCTCTCTCTCTCTCTCTCTCTCTCTCTCTCTCTCTCTCTCTCTCTCTCTCTCTCTCTCTCTCTCTCTCTCTCTCTCTCTCTTTCTCAACACTCCTCCTTCTCTCCTTCACCCCATCTCTTTTTTTTCCTTTTTTTCTTTCTTTTCTATCCTCTGCTCTTATATCCTTTTTCCTCGTATTCTCTCTATTCCTTTCTTTTTTTTAACTTCTTCCTTCCTGTCATATTCTTTCCTTTCCTTTCTTCCTACTTTTCCCTCCTCTCCTCTCTTCTTTCTTTTCCTCTCCTATCCTCTCCTTTTCTTTCCTCCCCTTCCATCCATTCATCCACACTTCCATCTTTCCTTTCTTCCTATCTCATTTCGTGTGTTTTACTCTTTTCTTTTCTCCCTCAGGTGAGTGTTGAGATCTGTCACCTGTGCCGCCACCACCATCATCACAACACTGCAGGCTTTGTGGGGGTCGTAAGTACACTGATGTAATCCTTTAATGCAATGGTTAGGAAGTATTTGAATGATTCCAGTGGGTGATTTAACCCCTTCGGTACTGGGACACAGTTTTACTACGAGTTTTGTGTGTGGTTAGATTTTATTGACATTGGGAAGGGTCTATGGAGGTCAAAAGATTAATGGCCCGAGTCTGTACTATTTTATTCCCCACATGAGTTTTTAAATCTGTATAGAATGGATGAATAATAAGCAGTTAAAATATGAAAATGGGTCCCAGTACTGAAGGGGTTAAAGGTTCTACATTGTTAGTGAAGGAAACTGAGAACCCTGATAGAAATTAAAAACGTCTTGGAATAAATAGTTCAAGTCTTCATGCAGTGTAAAGAAGTGAGTTTCCGAGCGTAAGGAGCAAAGAAGATGGCTTAACCCTGTTGTCTGTGGCTTTCCTGGCTTTTCGTTCTTCCTGACCAGAGAGGGAGGAAGGGAGTCGTGTGTTAGGTGCGAGTAAACATCACGAACAATGCTCTAGATCGGCTCCCGACAAAAGGCCCAACATATCGTACGGCGCCACTCTGTCACACTACTTACAGGGTTGACACGAGTTTCTATAAATACTGCTAGAGGCGAAAGTACAGGTTATTGTAAGAAGAAACTATTCTACGTATACACATGCATTTTGAAACTTTCTATAGTTGTGCGTTGGACTTCCAGTGTACCGGGGTCACATAATTCAAGCTTTTCACATAATTCAGCCTGTCTTAATTTTTTCGTCAGTTATACCTACGTTGATATTATACAGTGTTTGTCAGTAAATTACCTGTCCGTCAACAGTTCTCGTCCCAGAACAAATACAACAATATCACAAAATTTATAGAAACGACTGAGTAACTCATTTCACCATGTAACATTTGGCATCTATACACCATTTATACAAGTTTTGAAGATATTGTAGTATCCTGTAATGAGACGAATAGTATTGACAGACAGCTGATGTACCGAGAAACCTTAAAAATGATAACATGGCTCTCCTCTGCTCTGCTCTGCTCTGCTCTGCTCTGCTCTGTTCTGCTCTGCTCTGTTCTGATGCAAATTCAAAGCGTCTCAGAATAAATAGTACACGTTTTCGAGCAATTGTGTGAAGAAGAAGTGGGTTCTCAGCGCGAGGAACAAAGGAGAGGACAAGAGGAAGGAAGAAGGAAGCAGTAAGAGGAGGGGAGAGAAAAGTGCCGTTGGGAGGGAGATAAAGGAAGTGAGGGCCTCGGCTAACACACATTTCCTGCCGTGGTGCTGTTTGTGACCCCTTGTGTGTGTGTGTGTGTGTGTGTGTCTGTGTGTGTGTGTGTGTACGTTCGTGACCACTTGTTCTGGTTGGGTACTATTACATTTACTTGAGGATCAGAAGAATGCACACGTTCATGTCACTTGGTTCTCGTCCCCTTCACTTCTCTAATCCCTCTCCCTCCTTCCTTTGCACTTGTCCCCTGCCTTCCCTCCCTCCACAAGGCCGTTCACCTGCTCTGCCGCGGTGGGGAACGTGCTAAGGGCGCCCAGAGGAGGATAACTTGTGGTACAGGGAAAGTGAGACTGCGATGATGGGAGAATGGGAATACTGGGAACAAGGAAGAGGAGGAAAAAGAGAAGAAGACAAAGGAAGAATAACCGAAACATATCTTGAGGTTCTTACTAGACTGGAGAAGGAGGAAAAGTAGAGAGGCAGTGAGAATGTGATGATGGGTGAATGGGAACACTGGCTTGGAGAGAACGAAGAGGAGGATAAAGAGAAGAAAACAGAGAAAGAACAACAGAAAAAAAAAACACATCTGGAGGTTCTTACTAGACTGAAGAAGGAGGAAAAACAGAGAGACGGCGAGAATGTGATGATAGCGGAATGGGAACACTAGCAAGGAGAAAACGAGGACGAGGAGGATAAAGAGAAGACAGAGAAACAACAACAAAAACACTCTTTGAAGTTCTTATGAGACCAGAGAAAAAGAAAGATAAGGGACTAGAGAAAAAGGAAGATAAGGAACAGAGATGAGGATAATTAATGTAAAAAATGATGAGAAAGAGGAGATAAAAGAAAGAAAAACAAAAACAAGCCTTGAGGAGGAGGAACAGAGGTGGAGCTAATGAAATATGTGTAAAAGAGGAGGATGAGGAATAAGATAAGATAAAGAAAAAAGAGACACGCCTTGAGAAGGAGGAGGAATATGAGGAGAAACAGAGATGAGGATAATGAGTGTAAAAAGAAGAGAAGGAGGAGGAGGAGGAGGAGGAATACACATAAATTAAGGAGAAAGGGTGGAAAGAGGAGAGAGGGAGAAAAAACAAGATCTGAGAGACAAGAGAATGGGAAAAATGCAGAGGAGGGAAGGGAAAAAGTGGGAGAAGACAAGGAGGTGGAAGGGAAGCGAGGAGGGATAATGACAGTGATGAAGGAGGAGAGAACGATAATAATATAAAAAAAAGTGAGAAAGACAATCGAAATAATGGGAGG
>CM035198.1:6278997-6284574 GCA_020233015.1 Callinectes sapidus | reverse complement strand
ACACACACACACAACACAACCACACACACACACACACACACACACACACACACACACACACACACACACACACACACACACACACACACACACACACACACGCAAACACAGTATACATACAGGAACTCATGCTATATATGGCATATAAGTCAGGAAGGCAAGGGGGCAGGGAGGCGCCTGCCCTATGACGTCACAGCTGATGACGTCACAGCTGATGACGTCACGGCTGATGACGTCACAGGTTATATTTACGTAGCGTAAACCATTTTAAAAATGACCCCTCGATAAAACGCCTTCAGATCAACTTATTGTATCTGATCCGACGTGATAAATAGGATAACTAATTCCCAAAGTATAAACACACTTCTAACAATAATAATTGTAAAGAAATTCCACGGGAAAAAAACCATTTTATTAAAATATGACCCTTTTTAAAACTCGTTAAATATCCATCAACTACCACTTCAGTGGAACCAAAACCCATTTCAAAACAATCGATTATTTCATTTTAATTATTTTAAACACTTTAGAATGAGTTAGAAGCAGAAATAAATTGTTCACAGGCGGATAATTAAGTTTTTAATGTAACTTTGACACCGCTAAATAACACACTTCCTCTCCACTCATTTCACTGAAATTTAGGCATAAAACATAATTGTATATGGACTTCCTCTGGCAATTAATAACAACTTGATACAGCCTCAAATAAAAAAGGTCATTTGGCGTTCCAAGAAATTTAGCGCAAAAATTCCCCCTTATTTACCACCCTGATAACGCCAACCACAGCGATCTCCACCCCTTACACGCACGGAAATCACTTGAAACACGCTGCAGTATTCATAGAAAGCGTTAAATTTGACTATTGATCCCAAATAAACAGTCCAGAAACGAAGACAATATCCTGATATATGAGCCGGCTGGCGGAGGCCCCGTGGTGGGGTACGGCCCCCCTCCTATCTCACTCCCACCTTCATTAAACTTAAACTTGACCACGAAAGCTATGTCTGAATGGCTAATATGAAAGCTTATTACCATGGCAGCATACTGTGGCAAGATGAGCCTGTAATGATTGAGAGATATGGCTTAAAATGACCGATAAAATAAGAATCCAAGATAGCGCCGCGGGCGTGGGATGGTTACTCACCTTACATAAACCTTGACAAACGGCAAGGGTAGTGGTTGTAATAGCACAATCCACTATCTGTTACTCCATCTTGCAGCTTCAGTGTAGGAATTAGATGACTTGGACACTGAATAAACTAGCACAGTCTTCTTATTCTGCCATCAAAACCACTTAAAAACACTGGTGAACTCCCGCTGGTCACTTGAACTTTCTCTTTCAGGTAAAGATCGTCTTAATACGCCACTACAGTGTCAAAAACATCGTGAAATACCGTTATTTACTTTAAATAGACTGTTTTTCAGGTAGAAATCGTCCGTATCCGTTCAACCAGAGGCTTTTCAATAGGTTAAACGCAGTAGTTCCCCGTACCTTACCCCAGAACACACTGACTCGCCTCCGTCCCGGACACCCCACACCCCACCCTCATGGCTGGCCTGGAACTAGCATATTATTTTAACAGCTGCCAAAAAGTGATTGATTTTTCCATGGTTCTCTTGACACAGCTAAGGAATCGAGTAGGTTATATGCAAAGAACATAGATAGACAATAGAGGAATATACATAGCCCCATAAACGCCACAAATAAACTTGATTGGCGAAAGAAAACTCGTGAAATAAGTGGAAGGAACAAAGCTGACGGTAAGTCATGTTTACCGGCACTCATAGTAAAAAGTAGTCGTATTTTTCCATGGTTCTCTTGACACAGCTAAGAAATCGAGTAGGTAATATGCAAAGAACATAGATAGCCAGTTTCCGTGTAGGTCCGAGAGAGTTAGCCAAAACAAAGGGGTAATCGTGTTGAAACTTTCCTCTTCAATAAGTTCACGTCACAGGAAGATGGGAATACAAAAGCAAGCACAGAATTCCAGAGTTCACGAAAATGATAGTCTAGATGAGACACAAACTATCTGTTGGTAGAGTTACAACAATTAACACTTACTTCTAACAAAAAAAAAAATATATATATATATATATATATATATATATATATATATATATATATATATATATATATATAGAAAATTTTCAATACGGTCTTTATCATCATTGTAATAATAAATGTAATGAAAAAACAGCGATGACGATAATGAAAATGATAACAAGACTATACAGAAACAGCCTTGACTCCGAATAATATAATAGGTAGGTGAAGAATAAGTCTACAGGCATCCCTTTACAATGCCAGTCATGGGAGGGAAGGGAAGTGAGGACAGCAAGACAAGCGTGGTGAGTGTGTTTGCTGCGAGGGACAGACAGATAGACAGACAGACAGACAGACAGAAAGACGGACACAGGCAGGGGGAGATAAACACGCAAACAAACATGGTGCAGTGACGGGAATGAAGCTCGCAGGGAAGGAAGCGATGAGTATCAGTAAATGAAATAGTGGAAGGGACGGTGGTAGTGAGGTGGTTTGTGAAGGAGTTTAAGGGAAAGGGCAAGGGAAGGGAGAGGAATGGGAGTAAGGCTCTTGATATTATTGCAATGGGTCATCACTAGTTCTTGAAATTTTATGCAAGGAGACAGTCCAAACAATGGTAAAACAAAAGTGGGTTAAAAAGGCCTACTGAGGTGCCAGTCCCTAAAAAAAAAAAAATGTACTTATGACTATTTTTTTCGTCTTTTTAATTTTTAATTTATTTTCATGTATTTATTTTTTTGTGAGGGGGGGATGAAGAATGTATGTGTATAGTTTGGTGTGTGAAGGAAGAGATAGATATGTCGAGGAGTTCTCAAGTGTATGGGTTCGAATCCTGGCCACGATCTTAGGATAGGAACAACATTCACTTTGGGTAATTGTTTGCACATTAAAAGTCCATTTGTTAAGAGGCATCGTCTTAGGAAACACATACCAGTATTTTCATTCTTTGTATATATATATTTTTTTTTTAGAATTGAGAAGCTGTCAGTTCATTGAAGCCAAAATAGACAACAAAGAGAAGGAGGAAAGAAAGAAAAAAGTGAAGAAATGGAGGAAGGAAAGAAAAGAAGAAAGAAAGATAAGAAACCAAAGGAAGAAGGAAAGAAATGAGAAAAGGTGGAAGGAAAGGAAAGAAAAGAGAAAAGAAGAAAGGAGGGAGGAAAGAAAAGAGAAACGAAGAAGATAGAAAAAAAGAAAGGAAGAAGGGAAGAAATAAACAAAATGAGGAAGGAAAGAACAGAGAACAAAAAAAAGAAGGAAGGAAACAAAAGAGAAAAGAAGAAAGGAAAATGGAGAAAGAAGGAAAAAGACAAAAGTTAAAAAGAAAAGGAGGAAGGAAAGAAAAAGAGGTCACTGAAAGGGGTTAATGAACAGGGAACCCATGTGCAAGTTTTATAGTGATGCCTTGATCTTCTTTGGGAAACCGAATAAGTGAGTGGGAGGAGACAGACCCTGGTGGAGGGAGAGAGAGGGAGAGCAGAAGCCAGGCTGTGGTGAAGGGGAGGGAGGGAGAGAGGGAGGAGGAGATGACCCACCCTTGTTGCTGTGGTCGCTGCTGCTTCTCTTCTTTATTGGCCATAATTCAGGCCAGTGGAGGAAGCGAGTCAATGGCCACCAAAGTCTGGCAGAAAGATGGCTGGCACAGAGCATGTCTCTTCACCCTAATGGAAGGACCACGTGTTTACTTCTAGCTTTTGTGTAAGTTGAGGCAGAATCTGTAAAGTCCGCCATTTCTCACTTCCCAAACTGCTCGCAGCGTCTCTCATGCAATTCAGGGGAAAGATAGAAGGACTCTGCTGTGCTTCCCATAGTGTTCGCAAAGGAGGACCAAAACGCCTCTCTTTATTGACGTGTATTTGCTAAGAAACCAACGAATCTCCTCTACTGTGATTTATTGAGTTGAGTAAAGTGATCGTTGTGTGTCAGTGTGGTGGGTGTTGTGCGCAGCAGTGACAGGGAACAATGGAGAAGCAGGTGGTGTTGATGTTACTTCCCGTGTGTTGTGAGGGAGGAGGTGCGGTGGTGGCGGGCAGGTCAGCTGCACCAGTGCTCTCCTGTACGCCTCTCCAATGTTGGCGTCTTCAAGGATGTTATCTTATTCACTTGTAGTTTGCACTGAGGGAAGGCGTTGTATCGTTAAGCTGGGCAGTGACTGTGTAGATGGCAGTGTGTTGTGCCAGGCTGGCGTCCCAGTAGCTGTGTGGTGCCCGGCATGGCTTGGTTGTCTTGCAGTGTCGCCTCAGCTACATCCCAGGTTTTGTCCAGAGAGGATCCATGAAAAAAATAAATTCCCTTTGATTTTAGTTGTAACTATTCTCTTGGCAATGAGGAAGATGCAAAACCTATGCAGTGATGTTGCAT
The DNA here is from genome assembly GCA_020233015.1 of Callinectes sapidus. NCBI lineage: Eukaryota > Metazoa > Arthropoda > Malacostraca > Decapoda > Portunidae > Callinectes > Callinectes sapidus. The sequence goes on along the minus strand of CM035198.1, from coordinate 6,280,169 downwards.
AACTTAAATCGAAATTATCTTGAAAGAAATCAGAGCTGCTAAATAGAAATTATATCTGTATTTGCAAGAAAACTTTTTTTCTATTGAATGTCTGGATATACATAGTATAAAGGCGTACGTGTAAAGTTTATTGCAGCACATCCTTACTTCCACGCGGCCTCGCATGCCCGCTCACCTACTAGTCAGCTGCCTCTTTGCACTGCATCACAAGCAACCCCTGCTATGTCGTTACGAGAGGAGAGGTGGGAAGGGGCCAACAGTCGCATAGTGGCCGCCAAGACGCCAGCCTGCATCCCTGCCTCACTTCCTTCGTTATGGCCGCCATGACGTTTGATGGGCACTGGCTTCATGGGATCAATATTGGATTGGTCATGAAAACCTGATTTTTAACCATAACTACCGCGTAAACAGCGTCAGTGTTGGTGGTGGCGTGGGTAGTGTTGAATGGCAGTGCTGGTGGATCATATTAAGGTGGATCGTGCATGGGGGGTATTAAACGATGGAATTTTTGGAGCATGTCCCGCCATAATAGTCGCCGGTATCACCAACGAATAGCAGTTGTCCGGATCCGTTATATTGGCCTTTGTGTGCCGACCAGTGCCACCAACATGACCCTTGACGACAAAACTTGACTTGCTGCAGGAGTTGTGGAGTTGTGTTGCCCGCGGGTCGAGACGAGAGTTACTTGCTGGAGAATGCTTCCTGGTTGTCAGTGTGTGGCGATACGTACGAGAGATATTGGCCGCTGAAATAGCCTCGCATCGCATCCTCCTCCTCCTCCTCCTCCTCCTCCTCCTCCTCCTCCTCCTCCTCCTCCTCCTCCTCCTCCTCCTCCTCCTCCGCCGCCGCCGCCGCCGCCGCCGCCATCGTTGTGAGGGAGACGAGGCTGCGGGTTTGGCAGGAATGTAATTTTGGAATACCTGGACATTGCTACGAGATCACCTGCCGTGTGTCTTGCCGGCGGCGTCATAGAGTGACGCGAAAACAATATGGTCTTTGCGATGACATGGTTTCCTTCAGTACTGGGACACATCTTTACCACGAGTTTTGGCTGTAATGAGACGATTTTATTGACATTAGGAAGGGTCTATGGAGGTCAGAAGATTAGATTACTATTTTAATCTCCATATGAGTTTCTGAAGCTGTATAAAATCTATAAATAAATAGGAGAT
>CM035198.1:6271497-6273997 GCA_020233015.1 Callinectes sapidus | reverse complement strand
AGCCTTTAATCTTTTTACCTCCGTACACCCTTTCTAATGTTAATAAAATCGTCCAATCATATAAAAAACTCATGGCAAAAATGCGTCTCAGTACTGAAGAGATAAGGGTTATCAGATCTCTCAAATTGATCTAATTTATTACAATGAAAGACGAGTTTGGAATAGTGAGTGGTTGCAGAGATGTGCGAGTGAGTGTAAGGGTAGGTAGAGTACATATAGAGCTTGGCGTGGCGTGGTGTGTTGCGTTGCGTGGGTAATGTGGCTGGGCAGATGAGTATGAGATGGCGTGGGGAGGAGGGGAGGGGGGAGGGGTGTTCCAGCAAGACGACCCAGGTGTTCAGGTGTTCCAGGACGCGTGCAGGAGTTTGTTTAATTGGCGTAAGGAGGGAAGAGCAGGTGGTAACGGCAATTAGCGAGGGGGTAAAGCAGCGGTAAGTGTGATTACAGAGGGGTTAGTACTGCATCTACCCTATACACCACCACCACCACCACCACCTTCACCACCACCACCACCACCACCACCACCACCACAGCACCTTTGTGTATGTGTGTGTGATTCTACTTATCCATCGATCTTTTTTGTTCTTCTTTTTATTGAGGGTGAATGGTCAAGGGTAACAAATTTATTAGGAAAAAAAAAAAAAAAAACACGACTTCCTTTTCTTTAATAAAAATATATACAAAAAAGTGCCGAAAAGGAAAGTTTGGTGACTGAGGAAAGCTGTCTTGAAACGTTCCTCTTTATAAAAACACATTAAATTACCAGAGCGGGGATATACAGAAGCAGACCGGGAGTTTCAGAATATACCCGAGGAAGGGATGAATAATGGAAATTACTGACTAAGTCTTGCATTAGAGAGGTGGAGGAAGAATAACTAGAGAGAACGAGAAAAACTTGTTCAGGAAAGCCACACAACACAAGCATAATGACTAGAATTACTGCTAGAGACAACAACCTTCCTTTACTTTTATCCTGTATATCAAAAGTAAAACAGAAATTCACATCCCCATCACTTCATCTTCCCTTCACATTTGATTCTCGTCTTCCGGCCGCTTCTCCTCCCTTGGCTCACCTCCATTTCTCGATGGTTTCCCTTTCCTCTAAATGAACACCAATACTTCTCTCACGTCCTGGAAAATGAGAGTTGGCTGGCTGGCTGGCTGGCTGGGTTCCCGTGGCAGACAGTGGCATCAGTATCAGGGTTATCTTTACATATTTGTCTTATTAGTTCTCTGCTTCTGCTCCGCCAAGGGTTTGGTTTGTTGTTCAGATTGTTGGCTGGCTGGTGTGATTGACTGGGAAGAGAGAAAAATATATAGGAGAGAGAGAGAGAGAGAGAGAGAGAGAGAGAGAGAGAGAGAGAGAGAGAGAGAGAGAGAGAGAGAGAGAGAGAGAGAGAGAGAGAGAGAGAGAGAGAGAGAGAGAGAGAGAGAGAGAGAGAGAGAGAGAGAGAGAGAGAGAGAGAGAACGGGTACAAGAAAAGGAAGAAGAGGAGAATTAGCTGGAAAGGGAGAGATATACAGGAAAGGAGAGAAGGAGAGGGACAAAGAATGGGTAGAAGAAAAGGAAGAAAATTGGGCAGGAAAAGAGATATGTACAAACAACAAGAAAGAAGAGAACAGAAAAGACCAATAGAAAGAGAAAGAAAAATGTAAAGAAAGCGGTAGGTGGAGAGGAGAGAGAGGAGAAAAAGAACTGGTTGAAGAAAAGAAAGAAGAGAAGGAGAAGAATTGGGCTGGGAGAGAGAGATGTACAAACGAAAAAGAAGAGAAGAGAGAAGCAGGAATAGAAAGTGGAAGAAAGGAGTAGATGGAAGAGAAAGACGAAAGCAGAAAGGTGGAAGAGGAGGAGGAGGAGGACAGAAGCATCACCAATGTAGTGTGAGTGGGTGAGTGTAATGAGTGATGAGTGGTAGTGAAGAGGATACATGACGGCTGGCCTTGGTATTTCCTCAGCCACCACCACCACCACCACCACCACCACCACCCACAACAACAACAACAAACAACCACTCACTTAATCGCAAATACTCAACAGTTTTAATGATATTTACTCCTCTTTCCATAGAATAAGCACAGGGAATTCTACGCCATCATTGTAACGGGGATCGAAGGCTGATGGCGATACAGAACAGGAAGGATTAAGGCACAGGGATGATGATGAAGGAGTTAAGTGGATCGTTTAAGCGGAGCAATGGCCGTTAAATGAATAGGATCAAGGTATTATAACAGGGGAAAAAAGGGTGAAAGGAAAATGTGTTTGAAATTTAGATAGGTGTTCATTTGCTGCCACTGGTGTTGTTACTACTACTATTACTACTGCTACTGCTACTGCTACTGCTACTGCTACTGCTACTGCTACTACTACTACTACTACTACTACTACTACTACACCCCCCCCCTCATCCCTTCCATTTCCTTTTCCATTCCTGCTTTCCCTTTCTACTTATCCTCCCTCCCCCAGCCCCCCATCCTCTCTCTCTCTCTCTCTCTCTCTCTC
>CM035198.1:6188794-6238794 GCA_020233015.1 Callinectes sapidus | reverse complement strand
GACGGATAACAACATCGGAAAACAGTGGAACAGAGTACGAGACATTTGGATGACAACTTGGTATAGTAATTTGACGGCGCTTGTGTTATCCTTCCTTCCTTCCTTCCTTCCTTCCTTCCTTCCTTCCTTCCTTCTTTCCTTTCTTTCTTTCCTTTCTTTCTTTCTTTCTTTTTTCTTCCTTTCTTTCTTTCTCTTTCTTTTTTTCTTTCTTTTTCTTTCTTTCTTTCTTTCTTTCTTTCTTTCCTTCCGACCTTTCTTTCTTTCTTTCTTTCTTTCTTTCTTTCTTTCTTTCTTTCCCCTTCCTTCCTTCCTTCCTTCCTTCCTTCCTTCCTGTCCTCAATTATGCCTCGAGAAACTAGAGACGACCAGGATCCATTTTCCGATACTTTCTCCTTGCCTGGGATGAAGGTAACAGTTTTATTATTCTTTGATCCATTATATATTCGTCTTTTCTTTTAATATGTAATTATATGAGTTTATGCGAGTAATACGTCGTCATCATCATCATCATCATCATCATCATCATCATCATCATCCTAGTGTATCGGTGTATTTTTTTCTCTGCTTTTTTTAACTTCATTGCGTCAGATAAAATGTCTTTCTAGGGAGAGACATTGACAGTTTTAACATACAAAGAATAAACCTGTCTCGTGTACCAAATAAATAAATAAATAAATGTCTGAGTCTCAATATGGCCACAATCCCTCAAAGAATGTCTGAACCAGGAAAAAAAGAAAGAAAAAAAGAAGAAAAAAAAAAAGCTGACTCGTATTACCACTACACTTGCTTCACTCAGGTTTCCTCGCGTGGCACTAACTTCCCCCTAATATGATTTGTCTTGAGTGTTTTCGTACATGACACTGTAAGGCGAGCAGTTTTGGAGAAGCCTTGGCGGTGAAGAACGAGTAGGCTTACTGAGGGACTGGAGGAGACGGATGAAGCAAGGACACTGAAGAGAGAAGGAGGAGGAGGAGGATTACACTGTGTTGTTGAAGGTTTACTGACTGAAATTAGGTCATCAAGGTAGTTTGCTCACAATACATCGCTTTATTTTTTAACTCGTAGGGATTTTAGACTTGTTCTTTATCAATTTTTTCTTGCGATTTTACACCAAGTGTGTGTCAGATTGTATGCATAAATGTACCATTCCCTGTGGTCAATAAACTATCTATCTATTTGTCTATCTGAGTTAGTTAGAAGGCGTGGCAAGGGAGTGGCGGGGTGGCTGAGCGCAGTGCTATTATTATTATTATTATTATTATTATTATTATTATTATTATTATTATTATTATTATTGTGGTGGTGGTGGTGGGAAACACTCATAAGTTTTCCAGGAAATTCAGGAACGCATCAACAGACTTGTGGAAAAGAAACTGTATCCCAGGGGGGGGGGGGGGGGGGGGGGGGGGGGGGAGGGGGAATAAACACGGTAAATGAAATAGAAAGATCAGAAAATATTGCTTTGGGTTTGAAAAAAAAAAAGGAAAGAGGTTGGAAGAGAAATAAATAAAAGTAATATAAGAAAGAAGGGGAAGTTTGGAAGGAGAAAGGCAAGGAAGGAAGGTAAGGAGTAAAAGAAAATAAGATAAGGCACATGAACAAAAATGAAAGAGTGAGAAAGTAAGAAAGAAAGAAAGGGGATAAGGAGAAGGAAATAAAAGTAATAAAAAAAAACTGAAATTTGTAATGAGAAAGACAAGGAAAGAAAGTGACGAGAAAAAAAAAAAGATAGATAGATAATCCTTAATTGGAAGATCGTTTGAGAAAGTAAGGGGAATAGAAGAGACAAGGACACTTAGCAGAGAAATAAATAAAAGTAATATAACAAAGAAAAGGAAGTTTGGAAAGAGAAAGGCAAGGAAAGAAAGTAAGGAAAAAAAAAGAATAAAGTTAGACAGATGGACATTAAATGGAAGGTCGCTGGAGGAAGTAAAGGGAATAGAAGAGACAGGAACACTTAGCAGAGAAGGAAATAAAAGAAAGTTTGGAATAAGAAACGAAGGGAAAGAAACTAAGGAGAAAAAAATATATATCAAGCAAAATATCTGACCATTGAATAGAAGAATGGGAAAGTAAGGAAGAGAAAGAAAAAAAATAGTAAAGACATGGACACTGAAAGGAAGGGAAGAAAATCAGGCGAGACAGGAAGAAAAGGTTGAGGATTCAGCAGGGCAAAGGAGGAGGAGGAGGAGGAGGAGCAGCAGCAGAAGTGGTAGTGGAGATGTTGAGCGCGTGTCTTTCCCTGTCTCCTCTTCCCTCCCTTGTAAGTCATGTAATTGTGGGTATGAACTGAAGCATTGCAGTGACTCTTAGCGTTGTCATGGCAGGCTGCGGGCGGACTGTACTTGCGCTCTCTCTCTCTCTCTCTCTCTCTCTCTCTCTCTCTCTCTCTCTCTCTCTCTCTCTCTCTCTCTCTCTCTCTCTCGAAATTCACTCGTTTTAACGCCTCTTCCCTCGCTCACAAACTCTTTTCATTCCTCTCTCATCACTCACACACACACACACACACACACACACACACACACACACACACACACACACACACACACACACACACACACACACGGAAACCAGTTGTAAATTAAGCTTTACGCAAATAATTCTACCGAGGTGACCTCTATCTCTCTCTCTCTCTCTCTCTCTCTCTCTCTCTCTCTCTCTCTCTCTCTCTCTCTCTCTCTCTCTCTCTGTTTGTGTGTCAACCTGCTTGCCTGCGTATTAATTCACCTTCTCACCTTACTGTCTTCAACACCTTCCTTTCCTTCACTCTAATAAGTCTTTTCCTCCCTTCCATTCAGCCTCCTCTTTCCTCTCGACAGTTTAAACCCTTCACTAAATCGCTCTTCTAATCATGTACTTTCCCTTAATCCCTGCATGAGAGAGAGAGAGAGAGAGAGAGAGAGAGAGAGAGAGAGAGAGAGAGAGAGAGAGAGAGAGAGAGAGAGAGAGAGAGAGAGAGAGTGCAATAAGTTAGGGTATAAAAGGCTTCATAGTTTGTCGAAATAAAATTGAAGAACTGCTGTAATTTAGCAGGATTTGTCAGCTTTTAGTGTTGCGGGTTAGTGTGTGAACTGTTCGGTGAAAATGTTGCTGAAGTTTTAAGGTTTATTGGAGTTTTGGAGAGAGAGAGAGAGAGTGTGTGTGTGTGCGTGTGCGTGAGGCTAAAAGTTTATTATATCGTGAAACATGTTTATTATCCTGTACTAAACCTCGTCTCTGGTTTCACGACCTCTTCACTCCTTCGTACCACCACCACTGCCACCACCACCACTTCCGGTCTACTGCCTATCTGTGCCTCCCTTGGGTGTTGACGATCAAGACTGGAGGTGTGTGTGTGGGTGAGTGGCATAAAGGAGACATTAATTAAGTGAAGTGTGACGAATGGTTATTCTGGCCAACTCCCTAATGCAAAAGTTAATCAGTACTCTCAGTCATTCCTTCCTTTCTCCAGTTAACTCTAAAGCTGCTATTACTCGTACACCAAGCGAGTCGAGTCGAGTCAAGTCAAGAGCGTCATTTGATACGATTCATTTTGACTCGTCTCCGTTTACACCGACAGCGTCAACCCGAGTCAAGTCAGTACTCGGAGACCTGTCTGTCTGATTTCATGGGGAATGGATCCACGTTCCCTCGTTAAAGTAGCTGCTTTGCTATGTCTTCGGTGTCGCTGACGTAAGAAGAGAAAACTAATCTGGATGTATGAACTGAACACCAGATTTTGGAAGGTTCTGTCATTTATTCCCAGACCAGGTGAACCATCCAGAAAAATTCTACAACTTCTTTAGGATGACACATGAAAATTTTAAGTTGGTAGAGTTGACTGGATCTTCTGTAAAGTGTCGCATGTTGAATTGGGTAACAAGCTGGAAAGTTTGCGCTAGCCTATTATGGACACTTATTGATGTTTTTGAAAGTCACATCTTGCCAAAAAAACAGATTAGGTTCGTTAGGTTAGTTAATTAAGGTAGGTTAATCGTAGGGTTAGGTTAGGTTAGGTTATAGTTTGTTTTGGTTTAGTTAGTGAGGGATAACAAAATACACGAAATATCGCATTGCCTGAGAAAATCTAGAAAGACAAACGATCACATTTGGCTAAGGAAGGAACTCTTGTGAAATTTTACTTTAATCCCTTTTTCTGATTAACAAAATCGCAACTTGGTCAGTCATACAAACTCATTTAATTTATCATAACCTAGCGTGGTTCACCTCACTCTATCTAGACAAACCTATCTCACTCGCAATATCACGGGTTACATACGTATTGATTCCGTCTGATGAGTAATTTTGCATTCATTATCAAACTCTTACCTCCGCTCCTTCACTTCACCGACATTCCATGGAGAAAGACTGGGAACCCTCTCCCTCTGTCTGCCGGACGTAGAAATAACCAGCGCTGGAGAAGATTGAATTCGATACAATGAAACACTTTTGCGCAGTACCTCCACTCAATTGAAAAGACTAGTTGAAGTTGCACAAGCGTTCAAAGATGTTTTTTTTTTTTTTATGATTGTAATGACAGATTAATATAATCTATTATATTATTAACGAGAGAAACAGTCTTGATGGCTCTAATGACAGATGCCTGATGCCTTGTTACGAAAACCAACTGTCTTGTTCCGCAGTCCAGTGGTCTTATTTTGAAGCTGTGTATTTCGCTTCTGCATCTGTAGAGTTACATTGTAAAGACTAATCAGCTTGTTTTCCAAATCAACTGTCTTGTTCTGCAATTCCATTGTTTCGTTTTCCTAACCTGACATTTTGTACCTCAATACCTACTATCATGTTTGTAAGTTGCGTCATCATGTTCTCTAAATCCACCATCTTGTTCTGTATAGTTTTAATGCGGACCTGCAGACTCTGAGTTTGGTCATTTAGATCTCCTGTCTTTTCCTGGAGACTCTCTCATTCCCTGTAAATCGGCAGCCTTGTTCTCAGTTACTTTGGCCTCTGCACCCAGACACTGCATCGTTCTTTCTCCCTGAATGACCGTGCCCGATAGCCTAGCGTCTGTTTCGTTTTCAATACCCATCGTTTTGTTTTCAAGTCCCAGCATTCTGTTTTCCAATTCAATTGACTTTTCCTCTAGACTTTCTGTTCGGTTCCGTAGAAGTGCTGTGTCATTATTTATATCATCAGTTTCTTCCTGAATACTCGCAGTTTTTTTTTTTCCTCAATCGCTATCGTGGTATTTTCGGTTTCCTTTATCGCGTTTTCCAGTTGCATCAATTTGTTTTTGTAGAGTTTCATAATTTTATTTTCCTGAGTTTGTTTCGTTTTTAATCGCTATCGTGGCATTCTCAATTTCCATTATCTTGTTTTTCAAAGACAATGTTTTGTTGTGTACATTTGCATATTCACTTATATCAGTTTCCGTTTCATTATTAATCGCTATCGTGGTATTTTCAGTTGTTGTTGTTTTTTGTTCAGTAGCACCAGCAATATAACTTCCTTCACTTAATTAATTAATGCTTCCGTCCACACTCCCCAGCAACACAACGGCCTCATATCATCATGGACAACACATCACCTTCCCTCAACGACCCACCTTTTTCCTCTCATTAATAGAGATTTCAACACCAAAACAAACAAACATAGGAATCTTGCCAGGAGTATCTCTGCTACTGTTTGTTTCTCTTTGAAGGAATGTGACGTATTGCCCGCTTTTGCCTTGGTCGCAGCTGTCAAGATTCGTACTGTTGTCATCCTCTTCCGTATAGTGTTGGAAAACATTAAGACGGTTGTGTGCTGGTGTTTGGAGGTAGTCTGTGTGCGTGTAGGTTAGTCATGACAAGAATGCATTATTGTATTGTAGCAGCTGCGCTATAACTTGGACACGAAAATGCTCATGTGTAGTTTATTTATGTCAAATATTTTTTTTATATATATTTGTGTTAAAAAAGCTTTACTTCCGTCTCCTTCTGTTCTTATTATTCCATCCATATACTTCTCCCTTTGTCTTCCGCTTGCTCTACAACCTGGGATTCTACCTGTTAAACTTGGGTCTTCTATCTTTCCTCTTCTCATAACATGTCCTACAAACATCATCTGTCTTGCTCTTATCTTCCCCAGTAATTCTCTATCACTACCCAATATTTATACCACTCCCCCGTTAACCACAGATCAATAATGTTGCTTGGTGATGGGTAGAAGAGCCATATAAGTCACCATACTGTCCCCCCTTCCCTTCATTATCAGCCCCTAACACCACAAACAAACAAATGATATACTGCTGCGACTCTCTCTCTCTCTCTCTCTCTCTCTCTCTCTCTCTCTCGTGTTGCGTCATCCCCCCTCTCTTCTCTTAACATATTTATATCGTTGTCCTGCTCTCCCTTCCTTCCTTTCCACCGCCCCGTCTCCCATTCACCCACCCACCACCCATCCTCCTTCCTTCCCTCCCTCACTCGCTCCCTCCCTCCCTCAAGTAGGACCAATTTACTTCATTTCTAAACATTACTCGACATTAGCCTGGCGCGAGAAAACTTCCTCTCTCTCTCTCTCTCTCTCTCTCTCTCTCTCTCTCTCTCTCTCTCTCTCTCTCTCTCTCTCTCTCATTTACCTCACACTGTTAATTATCTGTAAACGCTTGATTTTATGTGTTCCTTATTTTGAACATCCATACCACTGCTCTCTCTCTCTCTCTCTCTCTCTCTCATAGGTGATGGCTAAGTACAGGATTGGGTGAAGGGTAGATGTGCATTGTGCTTACGTATTGTACTACTGGCCGTGCTGAGAGAGAGAGAGAGAGAGAGAGAGAATAGACAAGATTAGTGATGTGTGTTTTATGAATGACGCAGTTTGTCGAGTGGCCATTCTTTCACTCCAATACTCTTCCTTTAGCCACTCAGTTAGGTTCTTGCCAGCACTCTCGCGCCACACACACACTTTTTCCTATCCCTCCGCCCTCCTGAACAAACACTCACCACCAAAGATATCCCTATCTCCATTACAGCCATTCTTGCTCTTACCCACAATGCCACGATTGGTCTCGAGTCTTGGCGAAAGCGTGCCATTCACAAAACCAGACCCACCTTTCTTTACTCTAAACGTTATTGAATGCTGACTACCCAATTCTTATTATTGCAGTAATTATTGTAGTAGTTCAAGATCCCTAGAGACACTCTTGCTCTCCCATTTTGTCTGAGAGAGAGAGAGAGAGAGAGAGAGAGAGAGAGAGAGAGAGAGAGAGAGAGAGATTCTTATTTCTGATTGATTTTCTAATTTGGATGTTTTTTCCTTGCAGGTGTCAGCTTGGACGTTGTCATAAAGGACTTGATAGTGCCAGAGGAACCCAAGCGGTTCTCTAATGTAACACTAGAGTGCATATATGAAAGCACAATGAAGCCTGTCTTTGTCAAATGGTTCCACAACGACCTGGAATTCTTAAAGTAAGTTTTCTTGTTGTTGAGTATCATAGCATGTCCCCTTTTGTTTGGTTACCTAATGTTGTCATGAATGGAGAGGACTGGAGTGATGAGTGACAAAGAACACAGTTGGAAGTGAATGCTAGAACATAAGTGCATTGGAATTTATGAGACTTGTGATGAGAATACAAATTTACACACTAAAGAAATTGTTCCTATTTCATGTAATCTTGCTTTTATCCCCTTCCCTACCGGGACATATTTTTACCATGAGTTTTAGGTGTGATTAGATGATTTTATTGATATTAGGAAGGGTTTATGGACATCAGAAACTTAATGGTAAGAGTCTGTATTAATTTATCCAGCCCATTGGTTTCTGAAGTTATATAGAATTGGCAAATAATAAGCAGAATGAATATGAAATATGTCCCAGTACTGAAGGAATTTAACATGATTTTGTAACATTTGATGCATTCTATATAAGTTTTTTTCAGATGTATTATTATCAGTGCTTCTGGTATACTAATGAAGGTTTTTTTCTTAGATTTCAGCCCAAAGACCCAGTGGATCCTATAAACCTCTTTACAGATGACACCAGCTTAGTAGTCAACGTAAGTACTGTGGTGTGGCTTTATCTGGCCTGTACCTGTCATACACTCACTCAATACATACTATACATACATACATTATATACCTTACATATTACATACTCATTACATGCATTCCATATTCTCTCAGGAGGGAACATTCATACCAAATATTTGCTGATGTTATTGGAGAAGAGGATAAATGTAACCAGATTAATGAAGAAAAAGAAATTATAATTCTTCAAAGTTGAGAAACTAATGTTGTATACGTAGCTGTGATCCAAGTCAGTATACCATTACCCTATATGAAGTCAGGCTGTGCTCTCTCTCTCTCTCTCTCTCTCTCTCTCTCTCTCTCTCTCTCTCTCTCTCTCTCTCTCTCTCTCTCTCTCTCTCTCTTTCTCAGAACTATCAAAAACACAATATAAAAAACTCTGTGTAGAAATTAGCAAGAATTATGACATGCGTATTGATAAATGCCAAATGTGTTTCTATGGACAGGAAATAAGAATAAAATTCAAGATGACATGAGTGAAGGGGATTACAGTAGAGATGTGTGGTAGCTTGCCTTATCCAATTCCTCATTAATTTTGTAGTGATATGCTACATAAAACTATAATTGGATTACAGAAATTAGCACTTTGGGATAGTTGATTTTATTGGTGAAGTTGGAATGGGTTGAGTTATTACTGTTTGAATTTTACAGTTCCTTTTATGATCAAACTTTGATGTGCTGAACCTTAATGCTACAAAATATTAATGCAAAGACTTTATTCTAACATTATTTGTGTGATTCAGTGATACACTTGCTACAGAGATCTTGTGAGGTTAATGCTTTCAACTAAGCTTTTCATTGTTTTCTTACTATTCCTGGTCATCTGCTACATATCTATTTAATTCTATTTAATTTTAGATGTTTTTCCTCTGGTTTTTATGAGGACTAATTGCTTTGACTATTGAACTCCCTACCTGCTTCTTTATTTCCAACTTCCTATGAATTTGTTTAAGAGGGAGGTTTCAAGACATTTGTCCCTGTCTTTTGGCTATTTCTTTTGTACTTTTAAGGGTACTGGCAGATGTCTTTTTATTTTATTGTATTTGTTATCCTTTGCCAGCTTCCCCCCCTCTCACACTAAAGAAAAAGCTTTTGCATATGTATTAACCCTTTCACTGCTATTTGCTCCATCTTTCCTTAATAATTTATCACTCCAAGACATCTTTACTTGTTGCATAGTTACCTAAAATCTTTAAACTGGCTAGAAATTGCAAAATGTATCCTTTTTTTATGCATTCCTTTTGTCACAGATGCTAATAAAGATACACACACTGTTATTGATATTGTTAATTATCTCTTATCACAGTGAAAGAGTTAAGTGATTATGAATTCTCCACAGACTAAAGAGACAACAGGAGACAAGGTGGTCCTGACGAAGGTTGATCTCAGCGCATCGGGCAGCTACACCTGTAAAGTGATGGGAGAGAAGCCAACTTTCCATGAGGATAAGATGACAAAAGAGATGACTGTTGTGGGTAAGACAAAAATCCGTGTTTGTTTGCTTTGCTTGATTGTTTGTGCCTTGTTGGTTGTAGAAAATGTAGGGGTGTTAATATACAGAGAAATTGAGAAAATGAGAACATAATTCTCTCTCTCTCTCTCTCTCTCTCTCTCTCTCTCTCTCTCTCTCTCTCTCTCTCTCTCTCTCTCTCTCTCTCTCTCTCCCCTAAACACATACATTCATACACATGCATACTTACAAAAGGAAAGTCTTTAAAAGGGAAATTGTACAACTATAGATATGAGATGAGACAAATGAGCTTCAGCCTGGACTCTTTACAATACATGTAGGTAAATATACACACACAGTATCATGTAATGGTCAGGATGCTTAGCTCACAACCAAGAAGGGTTCAAGTCCTTGGCACAGCAAAGCAAATAGGGGAAGCCTTTCTTAATGTGTAGCCCCTATTCACCCAGCAACAAGATGTAACTCAATGGGTTGTAGCCTCACTGTCCTGGTGTGCAGTGTGTTAGTGGTCTCAGTCATACCCAAGGATCTCTTACTTTGAGTTCTCAACAGTTGGATGGGAAGCCAGTAGACTACTGACATACACACACACACACACACAGGAATACTAAATAACAACAGATCTCTTGGTTCTTATGATAGTGCCTGTGGTCAGTTAGCTCAGGTAATCTGTAAGAAATGTAATATTAAAGGTTAGATTAGGTAGTGTGTGTATGAGAGAGAGAGAGACCCACAACCCCACTTGCTAGTCATAGAAAGGTGTGAAAGGGAGTCAGTGAGGCACAATAGGGGAGGTGCCTCTGTGGTGCCCCCATGCCTGCTTCCCTTTTGCTACTGCCTTCTAATTTTATCACTCGCATTAAATTCTTCATACCCGATAATGTTTCCTGGCCAGCTTTGACAGTGAAGTGTTGTTATAGTTTGGCTTGAGAGGGACTTAGTAATGAAATTAATAGAGAGCAGCAAAAGGGAAACAGACAGGGAAGTATCTGTGTCAGCTGTGTGTAGTGGTGACTGCCACTGACTCACCATCTGACCACAGTATCACCAGGACATGTAAGTTGCCATACAGGACCAATCAACAGTTTTTGTGGCCTGCTGTACCTCTGAAGTGATCATCAGCATCACATGGTTTTGCTTTGCTTTGGTTTGCCGGATTTAAACAACAGTGAAGTCTTCAGAAAGAACAAATGAATGCAAGAGAAGGTACAGCAGACTCTTGCAGGAGAAGAATACACAAAGAATATAAAATTTGTATGTAGTTGAAAAGGATGCATTTATTTTTCATCAAAAGTACAACATTGAGGAAGGACAACTATAAGGAAAATGTCAAGATTGATGTTTGTCACTATGGAACAGCTTGAAGCAAGAGGCAAGGAAACAATAAGAACAGCCAATCCTGCCTGCTTGGACCTTGTGTGGCTATGAGTTGAAAAGCCTTTACTCCTCTCTGAGGTGAAAAAATTATGTTTGAGGCAGCTCAGGTCAGCATGACAGAGTGGTGTTTATTGAGCAACAACTCCTACTACTTGTGTAGTTCAGCAACTCCACCGAGGATGCCTGAGTCACCAGGCTTTCCCTTGAAGGTGTTGTTACTGTCGGGAATCGCTCCGGGTCACCCTGCTCAACTAGATCAGCAGTACTTGCCAGTGATGGCTCTCTTCCCACCACAAAGAGCAACTTGCTTACCTTGTTCAGCTGCTTGATCAACAGATTATCTGAGGATATTGAGCCAACCACTGCCATCTTTGGACCCTCCTGCACTGCACCCACCATCACCACCACCACCACCACCACCACAGCCGCAGTCACAGCTGCTCACCCTTACATCGCAGTCACTGAATACTGACAGCAGTGCAACTCGCATAATGTTGTTGAAGATGTTGTTAAGACATTGGACAGTGATAGTAATCATTTTACCTCCAAGTTACTTCCAGGAGTCATAAGGAAAAAATTTAAAGGGATGCTTATAGAAGAGATTTTAAGAAGAATAGCATCCAACATAAAACCACAGGAATCTCAAATTATTGAGATTGAGAATTTACTGATACAAATACAATAAACAAATTCAAGTCAAATTTAAATAGAAGTAGATATGGAAATAGGCAGCACAAGCATACCTCATTTCCTGTAGAATATTACTTCTATGTAAACACTCACACACACACGTAAACATTAAAAAGTTCAGTTTTCTACATAGCACACTGGACATCTGGAACAGTCTGGATGAAGAGATTGTTAGGCAGAAAGTGTGCACAAATTTAAAGGAAAGTTAGATGACATTAGATGTGGAGACAGGTTACTATGAGCCTCACTCTAACCCTGTAATACACACACACACACACACACACACACACACACACACACACACACACACCATATGATCCCTATTTTTATCAAGAAGATGAAATAGCATAAAGAGTATAATTTTGTATATTGTGTACATAGTATTTACATGTACAGTATTCATTGTTTGTACAGTATGTATATAATGTATGTATGTATGTGTGTACATGTATGTATATATGTCATTGTCTTGCATTCCTACAAGTTTAGTTCTGTTTTTGTTAGCATGTGCATACTTTGAGAATGTATGGCATATATTAGACTAGAATATTGCATGGTTATAAGTATACATTAAGAAAATGTGTAAGGTTTTATTAGATTTGTATATAACTGACAAAGATTTTTAGAAATGTGTACTTTTTATCACCAAAGTAGCAATTGTGTAGAAAGAGCATGATGAAGAACTCAGTCTAGGTATTTGTATACACAATTATGTTCATGTCACCTCTTATCCTGATTTGAAGTAGTTTTCTTTTCTTTATCACCTTCACCTGTCATCATATGAATGCCACTTTTTATATTCAATTTTTTTTCCTATTCTTATCTTTGGTGAGTGAAGAGTTGGGTAATCCAAACTTTGTCTTAAAAATTGAAGGAATATACTTTTTAAGGTAATTATTCAATATGTGTCTTTGTTTAATTTCCTCTCTGTATTTCAGATAAAATCAACATGATATATGTATATGTATTGTTGTATTTCTTACCAATAATGTGGAGTGAAATACATACATCTTTTATTCTTGAAGTACAGGAATGTGTAGATTTATCCATAGCATAGACAACCTTCCAGGAACAAGGTGGCATAGATTGCAACTTGTAGACTTTACTTTGAATGAGGAAAATGTTTTTGGCAGTCCTGTAATGATCACTTTTTTTTTTACCTGTTTGGCTTTACTCTGATCTCTTTTCTCCTCTTGCAACTTCTCTCAATAGATAAAGAGAGAGGGAGTCAATAGTAAAGCAACTTGTATGTTGAAAGTTTCAAGTAAGGTAATTCCTTCTTATTCTGGTGTTTATATAATACAGTGAGATTATTATTATATGTGTGACCAAGATATATCAGCAAGCCATGGCTCTCTCCCACCACCATGGACAAAGCAGCATGTTCTTGTACCAGAGACCAGTACTCTGAAACACTCTTGTCCTCACCGCCACTACATTTAAAAGGCTTTAGTTAACCCCTTCAGTACTGGGACGTATTTTTACTACTAGTTTTGAGTGTCATTAGATGATTTTATTGACATTTGGAAGGGTCTATGGTAGTCAGAAGTTTAATGGCCATAGTCTGTACTATTTCAATCCCCGACATGAGTTTCTGAAGCTGTATAAAATCATCATACTATGATAAGCTGAATGAATATGAAAATGTGTCCAAGTACTGAAGGGGTTAAAGTTGCACAGGTTTTTTTTATAGTTCTAATGAGAGATTAACAAGATTTTTGCATTAATACCAGGTAAAATGCTCTCTAGAATGTGGCAAATTATATGGGGCCTTTGAAAATGGTCATGGTGAGAGAAAGAGAGAGAGAGAGAGCAAGCAAGCAAGCAAGCAAGCAACCAGAGTGTTTAAGAATAGCAGCTGTAGTCTAAGATGTTATTAGTTCACATCAGACTATGACACCAATAACATCTTTTTAACCTTTCTTTGTACCACATAAGAATGCTTCAATACCTGTAGATCGGCATTTATTTTTGCACAAATTTCCTTCGTAGTCGAGGAAATATGTTGTTATAAATAGCACTTATCCAGAGCACCTCCACCACTACCATCCCTGCCCTTAACCATATCTCTCTCTCTCTCTCTCTCTCTCTCTCTCTTGCAATGTACAGCTGTAGTTGCAGTTGATAATGCTGTGGTTTATTAGTCAATGATCAATGATGATATTTCCCGGGTTGGCAGTCTGTCTCACTGCTGCTGTACAGTATTGGCCTGGACTGTACTGGGAGAGAAAGTGATTGACATAAGGAAGATTCATGGATTTAAGACCAAGTTAGATTGCAGAAGTTGATAGAGACAGGGAAATGAGACCATAGCTCCCTCATTGTATGTATGTCACAACTAGGTAAATGCACACTATATAACACACACTCCACTCTAACTCAGTAGAAAGTACGTACTGTGTCCTCACCTGCCCTGTGACTGGTGAGATTTGAAGCACTACTCAGGTCAGTCAAGACTTCAGTGATAGGGAGTAGTTACTGTCCAAGCAAAGTGGTGTGTAGTGTGTTGGAGCTCTTACCATCACTGATGCACTGGTATCTGTGAGATCTAGGCTTTCTCCATAAGGGAAACACTTAACACTTCTGAGAAATCAAGATCATGGTGAGTTACACATACACGCACACTTACATACACATACACACACACATTGTATAGTAATGTGGGTTTTTTTTATAAAATTACGGCACTATTTTGATTGAATCCCAAATAATAATGCAGAGTAGTGTAAACTTAATGTGTTGTAGTTGAAGCAGTGTACAAGTTTGTTTTGTTTAGCCTGGGAATGTCCTTGAAGGGCGATGGCCACAGCAGAAGAGTCTCCACCTTGCTCCTCTCTGGGAGCAAGTGTACAAGTCTGATGATGTATATATATATTCTTGTAGAGATACCTGATGAGAAGCCCACCATTGAGGGTGATGTACGTGATCACTTTGCTGTGGGTGACACAGTCAACCTCACCTGCACCACTCCTCCGTCCTTCCCCGGTGCTACTCTCTCTTGGTTCATCAACGAAGATGAGGTACGTACTGTACATGTGTGCCTTCTTCCACCAACAATGCACTCATCTGTAGCTACACATTGAGATACTTGACATACACACATTGCATCAACAGTCTTCTGTTATATTTGAGGTTCATAAAGGCATCTGTGTTGAGGTGAAATTTTCAATGGTGGATTTTTGTAGAGCTTGCAAAGAATGTGACTGGTTTAAAAAGATAAGGGACAAAAATGTGGTTTACTTTTTTGGATGATGACTCTGACATGTCCAATTGTGCACTATATGATTCTTTACATTTATTCCATTGGTTGGTCAGTTGCTGGACAGAGTTTTGAAAGTGAAGCTTTACAATGGCTAGCAGATGCACCTTCGTGTCTTGCTTGGTGTCTTCTCACCTCTCAAATTTTAATATGGAGATGAAGCAAAAGAACCAAATGGAAAATTATAAGATAAATAAAATCAGCAGAAAATCCAGCCATGAAGAAAACTGGTAAGAATTGAGACAGTTTACCTCTCATACTAACGTCTCATACTATAACTCATTGGACTGTGAACCCCAATACAAGGATAAGCCACAGCAAACCTTAGAGGAAAGCATTTTACTGAGGGGGAAGGAAGCACGTTGCCACCACCACCACCACTACCACACAGTGATGCCAGTGTAGTGACTGGCTATGGGAAGAGAACAGGCCACTCAAAACACTATCAAGGACATCATTCATCACTTTCTGTATTCATTGAACTGCTTCCATTCTTTGGTCATTAGCTGGTTTCGTTATTCTTCCTCTCTTTACCTATACCACAATCCTGAAAAAAGTCATTGATAGACATGGAATGATCTAACCACACTTTTTCATTTAATATATTTCATGTAAAACTTAAAATAGTACATATTCTTGCAAATATTCTTTCTTTGTTAGATGTTTTACAATAAATATGTTTGTATTTCACACACGTACAGGCTCCTCAGTCTTTTCTGCATGAGTACGCACCAGAAAAGAGCAAAGATGGGCTCATTGTCTCACGTTTGACTCTCAACTTTAAGTTGGCTCCGTCACATTTCATCAGTGGAGAACTGAGATTAAAGGTAAGAGTCTGTTTTAGTTGCTCTACTTAACTATCTAAGCATAGTGCTTCTATAAGTATTTAACAATGGTAAGTATCCTCAATTTCCTCTTTTTTTTCCCTTCTCTTCTGCCTGAGCCATCTGCTTCACTAGGCAGTTTTTTTTGTACTGTACTAATGCCCTGCTGCTCTTCACAATTTCTCATTCAGTATACATGTTTTTATTAATCCATGTAGTGTTTAGATGACTGTTTTCCATTAAAGAAGTCTCATTATAAGAATTATGAGTAAACACAGCCTTACAAGACCTTACAAAGATAGTATGACACATGAAATTTTCTGATCTAATTTTGTAAAGCAAGATGATAATGATTTACCTTATGTCTGACAACACACTGTCTCTGTCCACAGTGTGTAGCAACCATCCTGACACTGTACACCAAGACCAGTGAACACAGCCAACAAGCGCCTCCCAAACCTGAAGAGCCTCCAGTCAAAGAAGTGCGGAACTTGCCAGAGGAAGGAAGTCTCGTCACCCCTGGTTAGTTGTTACCTGAATACCGCAGGACAGAATTAGTACACTGTGCCTTTTTATAAACCAGTCTGTGTAGTGTAAGATGTAAAGATTTAGTAAGATATGAGCTCATTAAGAAAATACATTTTTACCTCTTATTACCAGAACTTCACTCACCAAAGGATTCTATTTTGCTTTCTTAAGTTTGACACGTTATGAATGAAGTACACTAACCATTACATTTGTTTCATGTGTTTTGCAGATTGTCAGTTAAGTGGCTTATTTCCATTTTATTTTACAAGTGGAACTATTCATCATCATCATCATCATCATTATCATTCTTTTATACACCATTTATGTATTATTGTTTGTGCACATGTAGTTTTCTTTATTATTATTATTTTAACTACATAAATGTTATATGCTATTGATAAATGTTGCTAATTATTCTGTTTATTTTCCAGATGATTTTTCATAAGATATTGGTAACTGAACTGTTCTGAGTTACCGTCCATCACAGATTAAGTCATTTCCTCTTTGGTCTGGGGGAGACCTTCTTGTTCATCCTCTGTCAGTCTCACTATAGCTATTCTTGATGTAGCAATGGGAAACTTTGCTTTGTTTGGAATTACATACAATGGGGTTTTTGCAGGCCTTGTAGTCATTTTCTTTTAATAACTAACAGAGTAATTGAGATCACACCATGGTAAATCTTCAGAAATTCCACATTTTTCAGTCTTTATGTTGAAGTAAACTATGATAGGATGGGAATAAAATCAGAAAAATAATAATACTGATAAAGAAAAGTAAGAAAATTCAGCTTAATGTAAATAGTATTAACTCATAGTGTGGGTCTGTCTTCTTCCAAATATCATTGCAGTAGTATCTGTTAGTGCACAAGGCAAGTAGGTAAGTATAGGTCAGCAGTCCTCAGTAATAATGTTGGTGGTGGCAGGGCTGTTAGCATTGTTTCTCAGCAGTGGAAGGGGTAACAGTGGGTGGAGGTTAGAGGTGCAGTAATGTGATGTTAGAATGGCTAAGTCTTGTGTGTGGTAAATTCCCTAAGGCAATTGCTTTTATATTTCCACTTTAAATATTTGACGGTAGTGATGGAAGTCAGTGGAGTCAAAGTATGATTGCACTTTGTTTGATAATTATTCCGTCTTAAAGAATTATGTAATATGGCCTTTTAGACCCATAATGTTGGTGCACATCCACTGAAAATACCCACTACATCATTGAAAGCAAAAAAAAAAAAAAAGAATGTTTTAGTGAAGTCAAAGTATGATTGCAGTATGTTTGAAAGTTATTCCCTAAAAACAAAACTATTTAACATGGGCTTCTGAAACCCATAATGTTGCTGCATATCCACTGAAAAGACCCGCTACATTATTGAAACCAAAAAGAAATTGTTTGCTTTAATGGAGTACCTTCCCACTGGTGTAAATGAGTGTTTGTGTTTATCCAGACAAATGTATAGAGTGGATGGTAGGGAAACATTTACTCCTCTGCATCAGCTTGTGTTTTCCTACCACCCTCTTTTTTTTCCTTCTCATTTATACTATGTGGGCTTTTTATGGGAATTTAAGGGCTAAAGGAGACCACCTAATGGAGACCTCCTATCTGAAAGCCCACCCATTTTGGGACCATTAACCCGAGTAGATGCCCAATACCTGCTCAGACCATGGCCAGGATTTGAACCCATGCACTCTGGGATACCAAGGCCCCCAAGAACACTAGTGATTCTACTATACCACAGCGGCCCCACATTTCTACCAATAAGTCCTCCTTACTTGGCAGTGGGAGTGGGGGAACTTTGAGTATAAATGTGTGTGTAGAGAACAAAACAATGGATGGTGTTATCTGTTCATGAGTGATGGTGGTCTGAAGGTGGATGTTGTAATGATGAGACGTTCCAGAGAGGCATGACTGGCAGTGGATGGTCTTGTTGTTTGACTCAATCACTGCATGCCATTGTATAATTTGACAACTGCCTATTCTAGAATGCCTAGGCATGTGAACAGTAAGAGTGGTTGTAAATAAGATTCAGACTAAAAGAAAGAAGGGCATGAAAAATGTGTGTAAAATGAATGAAAGAAAAGAGAAAAATAAGTCAAATTAACCAATATGTACAGTAACTTAATGGTTTAACTGAAAAGAAACATGCAGAGTCAATCCATTAAACTAAAACCTTTTTGAATTTGGCATACATTTTATATATATACACATAAACACACACGACATACTACACATCCTACATAAATGCACAGACACACATACAATGAAGGCTGTGAGTTTAGATTTATCCTTTATGATGTTTGACATTGTTTGAGACACAATACCATTAGCTTCCATTACACTTTTGACCTCTCTCTCTCTCTCTCTCTCTCTCTCTCTCTCTCTCTCTCTCTCTCTCTCTCTCTCTCTCTCTCTCTCTCTCTCTCTCTCTCTCTCTCTCAACCACTTCCCACTTCAGTAACGACATCCAGTTTTCCATGGATGCTGAGACACTTCCAAGGACACTTAGCTTGAGGAAGGGCCATTGCAACACTCACTAAATACACTGTACTGAATGATAACACTACACAAAAAGCAATACACACTGCACTCACAGTACACAATATACAAGCACTTCCAAGGAAAATTATTCATCACACTCTGGGAATTATGGGAGGGTACAAGTCTTTATATGACAACCTCACCACTCACCAGATTACGGGGCTTGGAAGAGTGAGCAGGACACTACATATATGACTCAAGTTTTACTCTATAAGTAGGATTTTTTTCATGCTTTAATTCTTCATAATTCCAGACCTTTAATCACAAGTCACTTAAATGGGAAAAAGTAACTTTGGTGAGAAAGCTGCCCTGCAAAGAAACAGAAAACAACACCATTTCTTTATATCTTGCATTTCATCCTGAATAAATGTGACGACCCAAAGTTTTGATGATCTTGAGTAGGTGGAAAGTTTTCAAAGCCAAGATTATACAGTGTGTGGTCAGCATGATAAGGAAAGGACCACAATCTGCAGTTTTTTTACCCATGTGAAGTTATCTACAATGTTGTAAGAGTATGTACATTTCTGCTCAGTGATCCCACCTTATGCTGGGCAAAACTTGTTGCAGGCAGAAAGAAATATTGTATTTGGTTATTAAACCATTCACTGCTGGGACATATTTTTACAATGAGTTTTGAGTGTGATTAGACAATTTTAATAACATTAGGAAGTATCTATGGAGGTCAGGAGATTAATGGCCAGAGTCTGTACTTCTTCACTCCCCACATGAGTTTCTGAAGCCATATAAAATTGACAAATTATGAGCAGAATAAATATGAAAGTGCATCCCAGTACTGAAGGAGCTGAAGTGATGAGAGACATGTTATCATTGGAGCTTGTGGATATGAGTGTACATAGTTGTGAGCCTTGATGGTCATGGTGCTTCCAGTTGTGCTGCACTTGCATGAGTAAAGCAGTAATGCAAATGAGCCAATCTAAGATCCTTGGTAAAGTGGTTTTATTATACTATGCAGATCATTTGACTGAATTGAATCATTAAGTACAAACCACAAACAGTCCATGAACATTGACCAAAGAGACTAGGAGGTTTCAAGAAATCATTAATTTAGATAAAGTAATTAGTGTGGGTGTAACGCTCCAAACCTGATGAAGTGCTTCTGATGCATTTTTAAATCCATCTTGCATTCACCTTATCAAATGTGTACATTGTGTTAGTTTTGTGGAGGAAACCAGAGATCATGACAGTCACAGACAGCACTGGAGGAGGAAGGGAAAACACAGGTGGATGCCATATTCACTCTGGCTCCCCTTGTAACCACATCTTTTGAGTCTGTCAACCTCCTCCATGGCAAACCCTCATACAGAGGAGGTTTTTCTCGTGGGAGACACAAACGTACTACCAAAAGTCTCGTTGGGTGATAGGTGGGCTGTGTGTATTAGAACGATTGCATTATTGTTTGTAACTGTTGGGGAGGACATAGGAGAAGACACAGGAATGAGTTTCCAACCATCACGACATCAGAGTGTGTGTGCTGTGTGTGGTGCTACAGGCACTATAAGAATGAGTAATTTAAATATAGTAACAAACTTCAGCAATCCTATGATTTTTCCCACTCCATTATCCCTGGGTGGACCTGAGCCAGCAACTTCACCTTCTGTTACCCCCAACCTCTTCTATGCCTTGCCACTCACCTTATTACTACGACTACCACTGCCACTGTAGTGGCTTCACTGCTTTATGGGGTGGTAATAAAGAAGAGATTTGAGTCTGGACTGCCAATTCTTTGCAGATAGGATAAAGTTTTGTGAGAAGTGAACCAGATTTTTCCATATTGTAGAGAATATTTAGTTTGGTTTGTTCATTGCAGAGATTTCAGGATGTGCCTCGATGTGGGCAAGCTTCCTTCATGTCCTTGTGCTGCATACAGTGGTCATCGTCTGTGCCCATCTACTGCATTAGAGGTGATACAGCTTTGAGTCCACCAGAGAATGGGAACAATTCTAGAATGTCCATCACCTTGAAAATAACCATGTGAGACTGGATTTATAAAGACAGATATGTATGTATACTTCTATACTGCTGATTTTACAGCAAAGATCCATTCATAGCACTGGTATTGATTTTGTTTGTGGTTAGCCACACCAACAGAGGATTTCTTTTTGTATCATACAAATAATGAATTATAATTTTTTATGCTGTGCAGGTAAACTTCCAAACATTCAAATCATGAAATTAACATTCAAGTTATCTTTAAGCCATTTAAGCATGTTGTAAAGGCCAGTAATTAGTACAGCCACTCCCCTGCCAATGATAACATTCCAATAGACAAGAACTTGCTATGAGTTGAAGTAAAAAGTGCAAGTCACAGCTGAGAGCACAGTACACTAATGGACAGACCTGATGGAATGTTATATTGTTCCACAAACATCAACCGGAGTGTTTGTGAGCCACAGAGCACTGCACACAGAGTCATTGTTACACCTGAGTGATCACCAACAACAACAGTGTGCAGTAGTGGGAGGTTGTGGTTGTTGGAACATACTAGTGCTACTCTTAACAGTGAAACCATTACAGATCAATCAAATTCCATGTTGTATATGATGACATTGGAAAGTATGTACAGTAGTAGTACCTATGTGGTGAGATCATAAGCAGGAGAATGGCCGTACATTTCAAGAAATAAGAAGTGTTATATTTGTAAATTTTGGGCTAGTTGTGATTAGTTTCTTGTACATATTTCTTTGGAAACCACTGTATATCATTAGATTATAGCCTAAGGACCAAACTCTTTAAAATATCATTCATGGTGTAAAGCAAGGCATTTTGAGCTGCATGGTGAAGTTGCTTTTCATTTTAAGTTTGCAACTTTGTACATTTTGTTTGTAAAATGTGACATAGTGTGGATCTCTTATACTTGTCTGATATTTTGAAGGAAGCAAGTGAGTTTTTTTTTCTTTAAGTCTGCTATCAACAGCTTCTGAATGGAACTAAGTTATGAGATTTGGTGCTTATAGCACATGTGATACTATAGTGTATAATTTGAATAGCAAGTGTACATTAAGTTCATTGAAATGTTGGGAGACCTCACCTCCCCACACTTTTGTTCCTTCTTTTTCTTTTTTTACTTTTTCTTTTTCTTTTTTTGTATGAGCGTGTGTGTGCATACATGTGTGCGTGTGTGTGTGCATGTGTGCGTGTGCCTGGCCATGCACAGAACATGTCTCATCCAGTAAACACATTGGGTGTAGATATCATCATAGTATTATTGTCCACTATGTTCTATAAGTCAAGTCTCCATGCCATAGACGATAAAAGTGTGTAGTGTCTTGTCTGAACCATGAAGTTGCTCAGGTGTGAATAGAGGAGAGAAGGATTATTTTCACTTTTTACTTTATTTTATTTTTTGTTTATTTATTTTTCTTTTCTTCTCTTATAGGTTAACAGCAGACTAGGGATTATACCTCACCAACACCTGAACATTGTAGCGATGTGCAGATTGATATTTAGACACCATAGGTCATGTTTGTCAAATGATGTGTGGTTTGCAGGTGATACTGTTGCTGCTTTGTGGTGTTCCATTTGATTTGGCTTCATTTGTCACAGGTAGGGAATGAATGCTGTTGTTCCTGCCAGCTATGTGTGTGCAGTAAATTATCCAGTGACTACCATATATTGCAGAATGTCAATTTTTATGTACGTAATAGGCCGCGTCTAGCAACCATTTAACTATAGTGGCACTCATATGTCAGCACTGCCACCATGGGAAGACTGTGTGTAGATGGCAGCACCATGTATGTTTGAAGCTGCAAGCCGAGTATCCCTAGCATCTTTCAATGTTCCTAAGTACATCTCCAGTCTGTGACACTAATTAAGTCTCTCTCTCTCTAGTGTATGAGATGTGACTTGCATAAATTTTAGTGATCCTGAGACTGGCAACATTGTGATCAGTTTGTTGGTTTCCTCAGTTATGCTGTATACCATTGCTTCAAGTGTCAGGCAGCCACTTGTTCCTTGGTGATGGTCACAGCTAATCCATATTACGTATTCACAGATACCTCTTAAAGTTAATCAGAAGGGTAATTGGTCCTTTCATAGTGTTGGCAGCATGTCATTCTGTGATAGACACATGATGTAACATTTGAAACCTTTGAAAAGGCTCTATGGAAATTTGATTATTGATCACCACTCTGCTGTGAGGAAAGAGAGACAGTTCCTTGACAAAAAAAATTAAAGAACTCAAATTGTAAGTTATGTAGTAATGGAGAACAAGTTAAAACCGTCAAATTTTGCTTTACCAAAGTGACAAAACTCTGCCCTGCTTACTTCTACAATGGTAAAATACAATCTGCAATTTATGGCGTTCAGATTATTTCCATGTAAATTAATACAAAATGTGTGTATGTATATGTGCGTGATTGTGTGTGCTTGTATACGTATATGATGCACACACACGCACATACTCACACACACACACACTTATCCATACAGATCTTTATTAGTTGATCAGCACAAAGCTAACAAGGAATACTAATTAAAAGAAGAGTTAAACAGATGGAGTACTCATAGAATTCTAAAAGATGTATATATTGTTTCTATAGATTTTTGTAAGTTATGCTCGACTCTACAAATTACATTTATTCTCTACAAGAATATATTATTTTCATATGTAATTACTATAGAATTATTCATCAAAAATACCGAAGAGTTGCTATAATGCTGGAAAATGATTTGTGGAGCTGAGTTTCACTTGAGACTTAAGGTACCATTAAGCCTCTTTCATACATTTCATGTCATACATGTAAATAATGATAATGATGATAATACTACTAATAATAATACTATAGCCTTTCAGAACTTGTATGCCTCTGTCAAGAAATAAATGGCTTTTCAACATCAATGATAGATTATTACTGGTGTATAGATCATCAGACATAAAACAATCTATTCACCTTCCATGAAGAATGGCAAAGTCAATTATTATTCAAAATATTTTTAATGGTAATACTCAAATATATCTAATTTCAAGTTTTGTTTTGTTTTGCCACTTCTCATAATGGTTTGCATTTATGTCACACAATTTATGAGGGAATGGTTTCTTTTATTTTGAACCAGTAACTTTGTTGGTAGTGGTGGTGGTGGTGGCTACCTTAGTTTTTCAGAGGTATACATTTTCTGAAACACTTTCAGTACTGACTGCTGTAAAGTTCTGTGCCTGGCACTAAACCATTGGAGTGTGTAGACCTGGGCTTTATTGTCATTACATCATCACAACCCCCCCCCCTCCCCTCTCTCTCTCTCTCTCTCTCTCTCTCTCTCTCTCTCTCTCTCTCTCTCTCTCTCTCTCTCTCTCTCTCTCTCTCTCTCTCTCTCCTTCCTTAGTTGTCCTGATGAAAATACACTAACTACATGTATTCAGGATAAAATAACCACTACTCCACTGAATTTTTTTATTAAGATGATGAGTCAGCATAGAAATGGATTGATGATTTATCAAGATTTGTGAGATGTAATTCCCGGTTTTTAAACTTAAAAATGCACACACACACACACACACACACACACACACACACACACACACACACACACACACACACACACACACACACACACGAGAAACTAGATCACAATATTACAACTCAAGTTTCTAGTTGAATTTTTTTGGAAACCACAAATTGATATGTGTTTGATATATCCTTAAGTTGACTAATGAATACATACTCCTATAGAGTGAGTGTGAGTTGTCAATATTGTAGCAGCTTTTAGTAGTGGTTGAAGGTGCTGCCCAGTAACTAGAATGTTTGTGTGGATCTGTCTCCTCCTGTGAAGTGTGTGTGTGTACAGTATAGTATAGCTCATAGCTCATACACTGATCACCAAGGAATTGTCTTTGTTTAGAAATATATCTTTTTAGTATAAGCCATACTTCCGGAAGTCCTTTTTTTTTATTTCATGTAGACTTTGCATTGAGATATTTTATTTTGGATCATAGATTATTAATGTCTATTTATTTTCATTACCTTAGTAATGCTACTCATTGAAGGGAATTATACTCAACACCTCATAGCATCAATTTCTTTAGAGTATACTTTGTTTGTTCTCTCTTCTGTTGCATTTTAGTTCATAGATGTGTACACTAAAACCTTCATTAGTTGGAATGCCATATCAGTTGGCAAAGCAACAAAATATTCAATGAAAAGAATTTAAAAAAAGTTGATTGGAAAAATTGTCAGTCTGTACTGTTGACCAGACCAAACAAAGGCAGACAAAATTAGGTAGCCATAATGTGCACAGTGACAATGGCTGACTGTGTAAGTTGTGACAGGATGCTGGTTTAGATTCTGACTCAAATTGCCAATTCAAAGGTTCAGTCGACACCAGCACTAACTCAAGCTGTCTGGCTGTTTGGTGGCAATCAGCTTATACACTCTCAAAGATAATCACATTTTAGTTTCATATGCATTACTTTCATTACAGCTTTATATTTCAATTCCACATTCTTGTCTAAATCTTGCTTCTTGTGATGTTGTAGTGATCAAATATGCCCTCTTTTCTTAGACTAGTGAAGGTTTTAGCATACATTTTCCAGTAGTGTGTTTCCATTGGTGCATACATACTTTATCCTCATGGCATGGACAGTACCATGCATCTCACTAATAGAAACTGATGGCAGAAGTAACAGTTCAGTAAAATCCATTAATTTAGCTTCACAGGAGGTAGTGGCAGATCTTCATTATTGGCAAGTTGTTGGATGGTATTCTGTATGACTCTAGTTTTATTTTCTTTGCTTCTCTTTACTTCTACCAACCTAATGTATTGAATTGTGATTTCTAGAGAGAGGGAGAATGTTCAATGTCTAATGGTGTGAGCACTGATTTGTCCTTCATGGTGTATAGAGGGAAACAGGCAAGATTTAAGCACTCTCTCTCTCTCTCTGTCTCTCTCTCTCTCTCTCTCTCTCTCTCTCTCTCTCTCTCTCTCTCTCTCTCTCTCTGTTGATAATTTCCTTAAACAAAAAAAGAAAGTAGTAGGATCTGTCAAACTTCTGCTGGGCAAATTAATGGATGTTTATTGTATATACAGGCCCAAAAGGTAATTGCAGTAGGAAATGTCAAGTTTACCTAGTATTGTTGTATTCCAGAGTATTGTAACATGTTGCTTTGTATCCAAGCAAGAAATCAATGTGTAAAGCTGCAGTCATCTCAAGTATGCCGTAGAATGCAAACAATGATATTTCAAGGTTTCCAGTAAGTCTTGAAAAACATGCTTAAGACAAGATAGTTCAAGTTATAGATCTTGCTACTTATCTTTCAGTACATTAATTCTATGCCACAACATTATACATCTCAGGCTACTTTTGTTTGTTTGTTTGTTTGTTTGTTTTGAGGAAGCAGGCAGTTTGTGGCACTATTTTCTGTAACTTGAAAATCACACAAAATAGTTCAGTCTGGTGTTTGTAATCTGTAACATAGGGACTCTACAAGAATAACAGTGTACTATGCTACATTGTGATGCACCATGGCAAGATGTGCCACTAAAATGTACTGTTGTATGATGTGCTGGATTGCCAGCTATGGCCTGTTGGAAGTACAGTAATGAGGACTTATAGGTTTGTATGCATAATATCCACATTGTGTATACAATACATATGCCAGCTACCTTTGTACTGAGTGTTATGTAACCAGTGACACACTTATAATTCAACTCTATGTGCATTCTTATTAGCGTCACAAAATACTGTGTGCATATATATATATATATATATATATATATATATATATATATATATATATATATATATATATACACACACACACACACACACACACACACACACACACACACACACACACATGTATATACACCTACATTTGTAAAACCTTAGTGTTTACTTGAAGTTTCCTTGGTAGGCAAGCAGTGTGTAGATAATATAATGGCCAAATATTTTCAGACTTTATAGCTTAGCTGGTACATTCCTGAAGGTCTGTGTTCATAGGAAAACTTAAGATTTGCAGTGGTTTTGTATGAAGGCGAGTGCAACTCTGGAACACTCCAATGGTTCAAAGTTACTGATATGCTTGTAAATACATACATAGTACTACTACTACTACTATTACTACTTTTTATTGTAAACTGTGTAAGTCCAATAGGATTACTTTGTACTGAGAAGGTTTAATTTATTTATTGGATGAGTAATGTATCTTTCCAGCTTGCAGCATACACCCCCTATCTCCCTTGCAACCCTCCCCCCAAAAAATGATGTAAGATTATTTTACTTTGTGCTACTCTTATTATTCTTGGTCTTTTTTATGAATACTAATAAGAAACAGTGTTTAATGGCAAATATCACATTTCCATTTAAATACAGTCTTTCAATTCAGAAGTGAATTATACATCTTGCATAACGATAATAAAAAAGAGAAGGTATTCCCATTAACGTGCCTGGTTCTTTGGTACCATTATTTTCAGGCTCTGTTATTCCATTACTCACACTACAACATTCTGAAAGTTTTATTGCAGGCAACAGGTGTGACGGCCAGTGTGTGATTTGATAGATTTTCACTGTTCCTAACAAGGGAATGTTGTTGGTGACAGTTCAGTTGAGTATGTTAGTTCCTTGGAAGGTACACACTTGGTGATGCAGCTCAAGTATCACCAATATTCCCTTATTAGGAGCTGAAAAAAAGGAAAAGAAAAAAAATGAAGAGATTAAACAAAAGCCTTCATAGCTGTTGACTTCAATGAAACACACACACACACACACACACACACACACACACACACACACACACACACACACACACACACACACTTAGAGTTTTGAGTGTTAATGTACCTAGCATAATTCTGCAACAATGACTACTGTCATGCTTGCTTAGACTGATGAACTGTGATGTGATGGTGTAAGACAGTGTTAGTAAAGGATCACATCGGCCAGACAGTGCTAAGTTGTTCATGTGTCTCATGCTTATGTTGTAATATCTTTGTCACTGACCATCATTTCTTAAGGATTTTGTTAATTCCTTTTAAAATGAACATTAGATTTCTATTTTCATTTATATATTTCACATCCCAGGAATCTTTAACAGAAAACAGAAGATTCATAGAAAATCTGTTCATTCTTAAATTTGCTGTCTGATACTTGTAGACTAGTAAGGAATATCATTGGCAGCATTAGTGTCAATGGTATATGGCCTTTTTTAAATATTTGCATATGAAAAGTGACACAACTAAGTTTGCTTAGACTTTTTGTTCATGAGCATTTCCATAACTGTAAAGACAAGACTGGGAACACTCCCAATGAAGGGCCATACATTGGTACACACACCAGTACAGACAGTGGTATGTGTCATCAGATTCTATTAACAGAGCATGACATATTTCATTTCCTTCTCTAGGAATGCCAAATAGAATCCATGTTTGTCAGTTTTCATTAAATTCATGATTTCCCTTTGATAGATTGTCTCCTACTCACTTAGCCTGGCTTCACAACTGTACTGTGTTATCTCATGTATACTTTTGTAAAGAAAAAAAATTAAGCTGAATCACACTGTGTGTATGTGTGTGTGTGTGTGGGTGGGTGGTGTGTATACCCTACCTGCAAGACCATAAATCATCTGTGCCCTGCCACAAAGATGGTAAAGAGGCAAAGGCAAGGTTGGACCTCTTGTCTACACCAAATAATGTATTTTCTTGCCACTCAGGTTGTGAATGCAGTTAGCCTTGTAAATTAAACCTTCAGAACATAAACCAAAGATCATAATTTTAGTTATGAAGTTAGATATTGAAGCTTATTGATTTGTAAAATGTATTTACTGTTTCTCTGTTACATGGAGGATGTATCAATCACCTAGTCAGTCAATAAACTTATTCAGTCTAAATAATTTGGTATTATTTCTTTGGCTTTTTCATAATTTTTTCATAATGGTTGCAATGCCCACACCAGCATGCCATGACAGTCGGCCTGGCCTTAGTTAGCTTGCCGTGCAGATCTATGAAAGATTATCCCAGACGCACTCAAAACCTCTCATAACATTCACCATTCATTCATTCATCAGGTTGCTGCACTCGATTTCTCTCCCCAATGTAACACCCGCAAACACAAATACTCTCTGCAACACTGACCAGCAGGAAGTAAAAGACAGGCACTCACACACTCGCCCACACCACACAGAGGGCGAGAACCCTGCGGATGGCGGATGGTCTGATGGCCAAGGCAGCATTATTAATAAACTGGCTTGTTTCAAAGTTTAATTAATGTCACTGCCTCCCAAAGTAAGACGCGGACCCTGGCTTCCCTCTCTCTAAATCGCACATTTCCCTATTTGTACCGCGGTGTTCACTGATTAATGTAAAAAGTGTATATATGTAATCCCACACAACAACACATTCACACCGTGGAACACCCACAACACCACATCCCCATAAATACTTAATTAAATGCGAGATGACGTGCCCCGAGAAGCACATCATCTCCCATATTATAACAGACACCCCTCTGTAAATAGTACAACTACACATGTTGTGGGAGGCTAAGACATGAAAGTGTAAACATCTTGCAAGTCCATGCACACAAACATGACGTATATACCAGAAAATACCTCAATATACTTGGAAAAATCACTTCACAATGCTAGATATGACAAGTGCAAATATAACAGTATCTCTCTCTCTCTCTCTCTCTCTCTCTCTCTCTCTCTCTCTCTCTCTCTCTCTCTCTCTCTCTCTCTCACACACACACACACACACACACACACACACACACACACACACACAAACGGTAAACATGCAGTAAATCATGCTATATAAGGATGATAAAAGTCAGGAATGGGAGGCAGCAGGAAGGCGCCCGCCATTATGACGTCACAGCTGATGACGTCACAGCCTGGCCAGGTTGGTGCTCTTTTATTTACGTACGTAGGGGAAACCATTTTAAAAATGACCTTTCGAAAAAACGCTTTCAGACCGAAAAACGGGACATATTCCGGCTGGATAAATACTCTAACTAATTCACAAAGTGTAAACAAACTCCAAGCAACAGTAATTGTAAAGAATTTTCACTAGAACTAAAAGTATTTTATAAAAATATGACCCCTTTTAAAACTCATTAAAAATCCACTCACTACCCATTCAAATGAACGAAAAACCACTTCAAAACACTTCATTAATTATTTTCAATTATTTTCAACACTTTTGAGTGAGTTAGAGGCAGAAATAAATCATTCACAGGCTGATAAATAAGTAATTAATGGAACTTTAACACCGCAAGAAAACACTTTTACCCCCCCCCCCCACTAATTTCACTGAACTTTAGGGCATAAACCATATTTAATATGAACTATCTTTTGCAATTAATAAGAACTTGATACTGCCTCAAATAAAGAATGGTTTTAGGTGTTCCAGTAAATTTGGAGCAAAAATACGCTCTTATTTAACGGCAACAACAGCTATCTCCACCCAACACACGCATGGAAAACATTCAAACCACACCACAGTACTCATAGAAAGCATTAAATTTCACTATTGAGCCTAAATAAACAGTCTAGAAATAAAAGAAAATAAATAAACTAACGCTGGAAAACATGAAAACAATCTCTCTCTCTCTCTCTCTCTCTCTCTCTCTCTCTCTCTCTCTCTCTCTCTCTCTCTCTCTCTCAACGAACTTTTAACAGTGATAGATATTTCTAATTACCGTATATGCCGGACTATACACAAGGCGACCCGGTATATAAGATGGGACTTGCACCATGCCTACCACTATTACTCAACATGCTAGACAAAACTATCTATGTGTATTCCAACATTTCTCCCCTCCTTACAAACAATCCATAACAATGATCTTGTAACTGCAAGTAATCTCACAACGAATGTAAAGAGGAAACAAAAAACAACGATGTATGGTTATAAACCAAAAAGTCAGTAAGGGAGGGGAAGGAGGGGCCGGGGTTCCATGGCTGCTGCGTAGGTGTGGGAGGGCCAGTGGGGTGCTGGTGTGCTAAGCTGGGACGGGGTGAGGCCGAAATTCACCTTCCCTCCTTTGCAACTCCAATAACACAAGGCTCCAAAAAGACAAAGACGCACACCACCTGGGTTAAGCCCCAGTGACTCTTCCTCTAACTATGACTCCCTCCTCACCCACCTATTCTCTATTCTTCCTTCTATCCCCACTTCCCAGTTTCAAGCCTTTTTGTATCATTATATATATATATATATATATATATATATATATATATATATATATATATATATATATATATATATATATATATATATAGATATATATATATGAGAGAGAGAGAGAGAGAGAGAGAGAGAGAGAGAGAGAGAGAGAGAGAGAGAGAGAGAGACCTATACCTATTCACCTATGTGTTAAGACGATAACTGGTCCTGTGGAGACGTGACAACGCAGCTCATGGGAAAATCCCGCACTCAGCCGGCGCCTAATGTTCTTCCCCGATGCCAACGACTATAGTAATCGGGTCCGGACCCGAATCCCACGGATCCGCCTGGCCAATTAATCGGATCTGCGATTATTTATATTTTCGGATCTTGCCCAGCCCTAGTTATTAGAGACCGGTTGTTCAATTTGAGACAGTGAGTTGACAAGCTTTGTTGTGTCGACTTGCTAATTTTAATCGGCTTCTTATAATTCATGTCACACACACACACACACACACAGTACATACTGTACGTTACGCAGAGAAATGACAAGTCCACAAAGGGTACACCCTGCAGCCCAAGGTACCTAGTCTATATGAATTACTCTTTGTTTAGAGAAATGACAAGTCCACAAAGGGTGGCTTGCGCTGTACAGGCATACTGGTTACTGCAGCCCAAGGTACCTAGTACTATATGAATTACTCTTTGTTTACTAATACGAATACGAATGTCAGAAGAATGAATTAAGTACTTACTTCTATGGTTCCCTGCTCGATGAGGTAGCCTTGCTACCAAGGATATTATAATCTTAGAATCCTTGCTTGCTACC
Organism: Callinectes sapidus; assembly: GCA_020233015.1. Taxonomy (NCBI): domain Eukaryota; kingdom Metazoa; phylum Arthropoda; class Malacostraca; order Decapoda; family Portunidae; genus Callinectes; species Callinectes sapidus. The sequence continues at coordinate 6,207,167 of CM035198.1, read as the reverse complement.
CTTATCATGAGCTACAACATGTCAGCCCCACACCATGTTCACCTCTCCACCCCCATCTCCACTCCCCACTCCCTCTCTATCACCTTCATCTAAGCCATTAAAAAAAAGGTGTTCAGTATAGAAGAGAGACAGATGGGTGTCACTGAAGAATATATAGTTATCTGGAAAGTCATATTGAGTTAATTGATGGTTTAATCTCTCACCACGATTAATTTCCAGGGCTACATAAATGATTAACGGGTTTTCAAGTGCTTCTCCAATTGATAACGTAAAAATAATGTCAATTTGCCTCTAGAACCGTAACAACACCTTGAAAATTGCTATTAAATTAAATTAAACCTTTTGAAATAATGGAGGTGAAGCACACAGTGTTTGAGAATACGAGTAGTGGGTTCTTGAGGCACTGAATTAGGTAGAAAAGTGCTGAAATACCACTAATAAGAGCACATCCATAAAAACCCTTTTTAATATCAAGAAAACTAGGAAATTCCCACCCTTCTTTCATATGCCAGTCAATTAGTTAGACAGATTTACAGGGAAAAGAACAAGAAACCGTCCCGCGCTTCATCAAACCGTCCCCCCGCCAGTTCCACTCTATCGAGCCTCTCCACAACAACACGCGAAGGTAAGGTGGCCGCCCTTTCTACTGCCCTCCATAATATTCACATTTACTCCCTTTATCTCACACCCTGTCTCATCCACAGTGCGTCAAGTTAAAGTTAGAGGGATGGACCGTAATTAAAGTAGGAAAAAAAGGAGGTGGAGTGTATATGTAAGTGGATGATGAGAGATAAAGATGACTAGTGGCGGTGGGTCGACTGGGGTTGGAGTGATATGGTAAGGCTGTGGTTGTAGTATCTCAGCCACAGTCGTCTCTACCGTGAAATGTAAGTGGAAGTAGGGAATAATTAGGCGTATTTGAGTGTTGGAGGTGGTTAGATAGAAATGGTGTGGTAGGGATAATGTGTGTGTGTGTTCGTGCATGTGTGTTATGCCATGGCAGTCATATGTAAGGTTTTATTGCCAACAGTATCTCTGTTTTGGTGTTAATTTAATGGAATCACAGTTATTCTCCCAATAATCTTGCTTGTGTCATTAATTTTAAGGTACTTTTATTATTATGGACCAAAACAATTAAAGCTGGTTATATTGGTGGCTTAATCAATATATTAACGTAATTAGAGCACATACATGGGGTCATAATTCGCTTTAAGAAGTATTTCTAGTCACATTTTACGTCATTGGTAGTTTTAAAGCTCCTTTCTACTGTTAGGTTAGGAGAGAGAGAGTGTTTATTGACAGTCTTGCTTTGAACTGTCTGTCTATCTGGATTCATGGCTTTATTAGTTTGTATTTGCGGGTTTACAAGTCTTATAGTGTTCCTTGTTTCTCTAAATCTTGTGTATGGTGTGGTGGTGGTAGTAGTAGTAGTTCAGTTTTATTTTTGTCATAACACTCCCTCTTGCAATAGAATAAAGGACTAAATAAATAGATGCAGTTATAGTAGTTTATGGTGTAGTGATGGTGGTCTTGGTGGTGGTGGTAGTCATGTCAGCGTGGTGGTGGTGGTGGTGTTGAGTATCTTCCTGTAGTGTGGTGAAGCCTTACAGTGTACCGTGGCTGCCTTCTCCCCTCACACTTGTTAGTTCCACCAATACAGCTTAGGGAAGGTGTACTGTGCCGGAAAAGCCTGTTTTTTGGCGGGTATTTTTGTATTTTGATTGGGTTATTTATTGCCTTTCGATGTTGATTGTTTTTTTTAATAGTATTTCTTGATTTTATTGGTTAAGTTATGTTAGGTGCTTTCCATCCACCATTTCAAAAGACTATTTATTAATTCACACGAGTTTTTAAGGTGTTTTCGTGGTTATAGAGGCAGAGTGACAAGGTTTCTACATTATTAACTTGAGATTTCTACATTATTTGTTACTTTTATATTATTATTATTCTGCATTATTAGAAACCTCCCTGGAAACCACACTAATCATCTCTGTGGTCTTGGGAAATAGTGGTGGTGAGAGAGCAGTGCATTTGTTAATCCTTGGTCTTGTGTGTCTGTCATTGTGCTGTGTTTGTTTGGTATTAATTGCTTCACTGGTACAGACTTGCCGAGAGCTGCTATTTGACGGGACTTTATCTCCTGTAGCATTAATAGTTTGTGTTCATTGATATTTGTTGTTGTGTTTATCATTGTGCTCTGTGTGTGTGTGTGTGTGTGTGTGTGTGTTTATTTTTATGTAAGAAAGGGAAGCTGTCCAAGGGGAACAAAGACAAAAATAAACTAAAAATTCCTCTATTTTCCCAGTCCCCTTATAGGTTTTGTTGGTACAGAGTTGCCAATAGCATTAATATTGACGTGATTTTCTCTCCTCCAGATGCAGATCTTCGTGAAAACCCTAACGGGGAAGACCATCACCCTTGAGGTCGAGCCTTCCGATACTATTGAAAATGTGAAGGCCAAGATCCAGGACAAGGAAGGTAAGCTTGTTATATAAAGTGTTGAGCTCTCTCCACCTCTCTAATACAAGAATTAACCTGTACTCTCTCAATCTTCTTATAAAGTGTTGAGTTCTGTCCACCTCTCTAATGCAAGAATTTACCTGTACTCTCTCAATCTTGTTATAAAGTGTTGAGTTCTGTCCACCTCTCTAATGCAAGAATTCTACCTGTACTCTCTCAATCTTGTTATAAAGTGTTGAGTTCTGTCCACCTCTCTAATACAAGAATTAACCTGTACTCTCTCAATCTTGTGTTGAGTTCTGTCCACCTCTCTAATGCAAGAATTAACCTGTACTCTCTCAATCTTGTTATAAAGTGTTGAGTTCTGTCCACCTCTCTAATGCAAGAATTAACCTGTACTCTCAATCTTGTTATTTAAACCAGGTCAACCTTTCAAGGCCATAGAGATGATTATTACAGTTTTCTGAATGTTTACCTTGTTAACAAAATAGAAATCATATTAATATCTCTCTAGAACCATAAAAACATCTCATTACAATTTTCCAAGGTCACAGATGATTAACAAGATTTTTAAAGATGTTTCTCCAGTTACTAATATAAGTCATGCAAATTTTTCTCTAGTCATAAAAAAAACACCTTAAAAGCTCTTGTCAATTTGAATAAAGCCTTTTGAAATAGCAGCAGTGAAACAGAGAAGTGTTCATGAATTTTAGCTATAAACACCCCAAGAGAGTAACTCATTGTGGTTGTTGCCTCCCCTTTACAGGTATTCCTCCCGACCAGCAGCGTCTGATCTTTGCCGGCAAGCAGCTGGAGGATGGGCGTACCCTCTCTGACTACAACATCCAGAAAGGTAATGGTGCAGGAGGCTTTACTGTGAAGTTATCCTCTATTGTATTGTATTACTTTAGCATTTCTTTGTTAACGTTAGCATTTTATTTATTTGTCTTGTGAGTTATAAAGGTTTGAGATGCCAGTTATGATATTGTGTTCTTTTTGTCAGTCTTTTATGGATGTTTTGGAAGATTTAGACTATGCATATATCAGTTTGCGTCGTTTTTGTTTTGTGTGACCTCTTCAAGGACACATCTCTCGAGTAAATTGAGAAGTACTGTTAAATAGAATTGAAGTTGGAGTCAGACCTTATGCCATTAAACTCTACAACCTTTGATAGTAATACAGTAACACTCTAAGGAAATTCAAATCAGTAGTGCATTGACAGTAACACTCCTAATTTTTCGGTAATGCATTGACATCCAGTGGTAACGTGTGGCCACCCTATGCTAATTACATCCTTTACCCTTTCCTACATTCCTAATTACATCCTTTCCTTTCTCCTTTCCTACACTCCATATTATATCCTTCTTCCTTCTCTCCTGATTACATCCTTTACCCTTTCTTACACTTAATTACATCCTTTTCCCTTCTCTATGCTGATTACATCCTTTACCCTTTCCTACATTCCTAATTACATCCTTTCCTATCCCCATTACTACACTCCAAATTATATCCTCCTTCCTTCTCTCCTGATTACATCCTTTACCCTTTCTTACACTTAATTACATCCTTTTCCCTTCTCTCCTAATTATATCCTCCCTTTCTTACACTTCTAATTACATCCTCCCTTTCCTACACTCTTTGTTACATCCCCTCTGCTAATTACATCTTTACACTTTTTCTTACACCCCTAAATACATCCCTTGCCTTCCCTACAGAGTCCACCCTCCACCTGGTGTTGCGGCTGCGTGGAGGTGTCATCGAGCCCTCCCTGAAGCTGCTGGCGGAGAAGTACAACTGCAACAAGATGATCTGCCGCAAGTGTTACGCTCGTCTCCACCCCAGGTTAGTGCGTCGCTCCTGCCCCTCTGTGCCTTGAATGAACTGGGGTTATCTGTCTGGGTGACTTTGGTACCTATTGGATGCTTAACTGGTTCTTGTTGACACTGAGGTTATGGTTTTGTTTGGTAATGTGTGTGTATGTGTGTGTGTGTGTTGCTGGGGGTTGTGTTATTATTAAATGGTGACTCTTGGTGCTGTTATTATTGGTGACACTGGCTTTCCACTTGTTGGTTTTGTAATGGAGTCAAGAATGTTGTCTTTTCATCTGTATTTAAGCGAGGATGTTAAGTTGTAATGCTATTTATTTGTGGTTTTGTCAAGTGGTGATTTATTGAGTAGCTTTTGAAACTTAAGTGAGTAATGTTTAGTGAAGGTTTGCTGAGGTGAAGAGGATTCTTTTGGAATAATGCTATATTGCTATTGATGGCTCTGCATGTGTGTGTGTGTGTGTGTGTGTGTGTGTGAGCTGAGAGTTGAATCTACACTGGGGATATTGGTTATTGCATGAGTACAGGGGCAAGCGTGCTCTCTCTCTCTCTCTCTCTCTCTCTCTCTCTCTCTCTCTCTCTCTCTCTCTCTCTCTCTCTCTCTCTCTCTCTCTCTCTCTCTCTCATTCACTGTGCATTTCACCACCTCTTGTGGGAGTCAACCTGGTTATACATCATCAATATACATGTATCTTACCTTATTTAGACAGAAGAAGCTGAGGAGTTAGTATCCGTGAAAACAAAGATGCTAAGATGGTATGAATTTTGTGGGGAGATACTATGAAGTGTTTAGAAAATATAAGAATGTATTGTGGAATGTGGTATAGTGGAAAGACAAGATAGGGGGTGAAGGATATGTTTGTTAGTGTTGTAAGGAAAGAGGTGTGTTAATGAAGGAGGTATTGCACAGGAAAAGAAGACAGTAGATGGGGTAATATAGAGAAAAATTATATAGAACAAGAGAGAAAGAGATTGCACTTATAGATTACTCTTAAGTGGGGAGGATGTAATTTTCAGAGGGTATGGGTTGGGGGGTGGGATGGCTGGTGTGTATGGTGGAGGGGAGGGGGGCAGCTCACTAAATATAAGCCTTGTGTTTATGCATCTGTTGTAGCTGTGACTTGCCTTGTACGCTGGCTCTTTCTCAGTCTGTGTTTGTTGTTCAATGGTATTACTGTTGGTGTATTAGATAGGTTGGCAAGCTATAGTGTGTTAACCCCTTCAGTACAATGATGCATTTTTATATTTATTCTTAGTTACTATTGGGCAGAAACTTATGGAGGAATTAAAATTGTGAAGACCTTGGCCATTAATCTTCCAATCTCCGTAGACCCTTCCTAATGTCAATGAAATAATCTAATCACACCCAAAACTTGTGGTAAAAATATATCCCAGTACTGAAAGGGTTAATGAATATGGTTTCCTGGTTGTGTAGGGATGAGCTGATCTGATATAGTGGCAGTTGTGATTGTTAGGGTGGGATGGGGTTGTATCTGGTAATAACAGGGTGTAGAAGGTCGATAGAATAATGTTGAGTATTAGAATGTTTTAGTTAAGGGCTTGTCTGCTGTTGAATGTGTACTGCTGAATGAAATATTGCTAAATTTGAAGGAGTGATACATTTATGGTTTCAAATTTGGAATATTTTTGTATCGGAATGTATGAACTTTCGTGTTAACGTTGAACTTATAGAATTAAAAAGCCTAACCAGGAATAAAGAATAGTTTGTAATAGATAGATGAGTCAATAACATGATGATAACACTGGAAGGTTCCCTCTACTGAGGTGTCTTACCCGCACATCACCATGCTGTGAATTTCTTACTGACTATTGAGTAAGACAAACTGTTCAGGTCACCTCCACGTTGATACTATTGTGACTTGCGTTGCTTTGTTCCAGGGCCACCAACTGCCGCAAGAAGAAGTGCGGCCATACCTCCAACATTCGCCCCAAGAAGAAGATTAAGGGTTAAGAAGCTTTTGGTGTTCCTTAAGGAGAAATTTTAAAGGACTGGAGATTAGGTAAACACAACACTCTACTCCAATAAAGTCAATCTCCAGCTTTATTCTTGGTTTCCTTCCTCACAAGTTTGATTGATATCTTGTTTACTGTACCTCATCTTACTTCGAGCACTGAACTGTGACGCCAGGCTGGTCCTTTAGCAGAGTGGCGTCACCTAAGCACCACCACCACCACCAAGAGAGAGAGAGAGAGGGATCAGTGGCTATGGTCATCAAGTACCTTCCATGAGTCCTGTGCTGTAACCTTGCATATTTAGACGGCAACAGAGATTTTATCCGTAGTGTTATAGAGTGACACCAGAGGCTGTTTGGGGTAAGTGTGTGTGTGTGTGTTTGAGGGTATCGTGCCTTATCACCTGGTATATTGATAGTCCAGAAAGTGAATCCTTAGCTTTCTTCATTGTAATATTGAAATTTCTCACTTCTAACTTTAGTGCACTGAGACTAGAAGAGAGACTTTGCTAAGAGAAATGGTGTAATTCCAGTGAGGTAGAGTGATATGTGTTGGATTCAGAGGAGTGGCACATCTATTCCATCACCTTCCCCCCCCTTGTATCTCGGGCTTGTACTCTCAAACACTTCTGTACGTCATCTCTATTTCAAAAGGTCCTATCTAAATTTACACTAGTTTTTTTGAGGTGTTTTTTTTCAGTTCTAGATGCAGAGTAACTAGATTTCTACTTTATTAACTGGAGAAACACTCTCAAGAACCCTGCTAATCATCTTTGAGGCCTTGGATAATAGTTGTGGCGAGAGAGCAGTGTTTCTTGAATAATGAGTCTCTTCTTTGTGAAAGTATAAAGGTGTAGGTTTGTATGGGTATCTACACTATCATCACTTCCATCTTCTATTAGCATTATATATGGGGGTTGCATTTCCTCGCTAGCTAGTTCCAATGATTGCTGTTTACCACTCGTTCTTCCTCCACCTCTAAGGTCCCCCCCATCAATCTGTCCCTCTAATGCAGCTTGTGTCTTCCTCTCACACACCTGCCCTGCACCTCCATCTCTCTTCTTCCCCTGTAGTCCCCATCTCTTCTCTTAACATGGCTGAACCACTACAATCTCCTCTCCTGTGCCTTCACTATCACCTCCACCACCTTTACTGTACCTTGGATCCAGTCATTTTGTATCCTGTCTATCCTTGTCACACCACATGTCCACCTAACATTATCACTTCCATCATGATATTAAAACTCGGGATAGGAAAACTGGTATATTTTACTTCACAGCCTTCACTCATTTCACATTTCAATATAGGTCTTAAATTAGAAAGAAGAAATTGGGTTTATAAATACATACCTTCCATTAGAAAAGTGGAAAGATAGTGGGGTACAAAAATATACATCTATACATCCCTCCTTCATTCATTTACAAATTGCAAAAAAAGCTACATATTCTCCCTTTTCTAATCACACCCGAAACATGAGGTAAAAATGTGTCCCACTTCTGAAGGGGTTAAATCCTCATCAAGTCTTCTGCAATTATTCAGCACAGTTTATTTATTTATTAGCCATCCTGAGACATTTTCTTACTTTATTGCCACCGAGGAACAGCAAAATCTATTCTTCTTCACAAGCCTCCCTTTTTTCTTGTAAATTCTGGGCAGTGAGAGTGAGTTCTTGCATGTCACAGTGGAAGGGAGGGGGAGCCAAGGCAAGGCTCTCAGGTTCTCTTCAGCGAGGCCGATGGGAGAGAGTTGTGGGTTCTGGCGTTCTGAGTGTTGGTGCGGGAGGGTCTGCGTCTTCTGGTCGGTCAAATATGGTGGAGATACGGTGGTGGCGGTGCTTTTGTCTCTGTGTTGTGGTGGTGGTGGTGGTAGAGGAGGAGGAGGATGTCCACCCTTGCAGCTTCTCTCCGTGGTATCTGAGGGGAGATAGAAAGGGTCGGGATTGAAAAACACTGCTCTCTAACCAAGTAGCCACAGAGATGACTAGTGGGGTTTTCAAGTGCATTTCTCCAGTTAATAATGTAGAAATCTTGTCACTCTGTCTCTAGATGTATAAAAACACCTTAAAAAGTCATGTAAATTTGAATAAAGCCTTCTGAAATACTGAAGCATAGATGTGTTTGAGAATATAAGCCAAAGTTTGATTAGAAAGGAAAGAATTGTACATTTCCTAATGGTGTGAAGGGAAAAGTTACTCCATTGCTGCTAATAATTTCATAATTTTGGATTTTAAAATGATCTGTTACACACACACTCTCTTTATTTGGTATCAGTTTGTGTCTGCTTATTTGATTGGTGACTGGCATTTTAAAACTCTATTGAAGGAAAAGATCAATATATAAACATGGAGACAAGAATATTGGATAGAAATGTATAAGCTGAAAGAAAGAAAATGCAGTATTCTCTCTCTCTCTGTTAATTTTTTCTATCTTAAGGAACATTTGAGTGTATCTTTTGTTTCTTTGACTAAAAAAATAAAACCAATATAAAAGACAAGAACCAACAGAACAGATAACATAAACAAGTATACCAAGAGAAGGAGAGAGACTCAAAACAAAGCCATACAACCAAGACCCACACTTACCCGAACCCCTTCCTGTCATGTGGGTGCTGTCCATCTCCCTCCAAGGCATAGGGCATCCCAACTGAGCCTGCCCCAAGCCCCTGTCCCTCCTTCCACCCCTGGGCCTCCATCATGCGCCTGCCAAACCCTCGTGTGTGCTCCTCAAACCTCCCAATAGTAGGGGGTGGTGTGGGGCCTGCAAGAAAATGAGTTGGGGGTACATTGGGTATAAAAATAAGGTTTACGTATTAAAAAAACTTCCCCTCTTGCCAGGCTAATTTCTTCCTATATACTCAATTTTTTTTCTCTCTCTCTCTGTCTCGTTCTTTCTCTCACCAAAATGAATGTCTTCCTATATACTCACCAATTTTCCTCCTCTCTTTCCCTCTCTTTGCCCTGCTGGATGTCCCTTCCTCTCCCTTCCTCTTGACAAACACAGATGGTGCCAGACTGCCAGACCTCAGCTTGTCACTCTGCGTCATCTCCACACTGTCCCTTGCATCTTTGTCTCCTGCACCTGTGAAAAGTTGTTATTCTGTCTACTCATTCATTTTTTTATAAATGAAGAGGCTCTGAACAAGTATAATATTGAAAAAAGAGGTTTAAGAAGGTTCTCTCCACACTGTCTCTTGTATCTTTGTCTCCTGCACCTGTGGAAAGTTGTTATTCTGTTTACTCATTCCTTTTTTTATATGAAGAGGCTCTGAACAAGAATATTAATCCCTTCAATACTGGGACAAATTTTTACCATGAGTTTTTATTAATACTTTTGCACCACACCTTAGCAACTTTCAAAAGACGATAGTTGAGGTTGTACATTTTTTAAGGGTGTTTTTATGATTCTAGGAACAGACTTCACAATATATTCTGGAATTATTAACAGGCTTGAGAATCTAGCTAATTAACCTCTGTGGCCTTGGAAAATAGACTACATGAGAAAGCGAAGTGTTTTTGAATATAAGGATAAGTTTGTAAATATAACTACATCAACTAATAAAACTGAAAACATTTTTACATTATGAACAGGAGAAACATTTGGAGAGAAAGCTAAGCAATTAAGTTTGTAAATTCGCACACACACACCTTCCTCATAGTACACAGACATGTCCACATCCCACTCATCAGCCGTCTGTTCATCAAAGTCGCCTTCTTGTGCCCGCCAGAACTGTGTGTCTGTGTAGAAGACCAGGCCAGACCCACCCTTCTCCCACACCACCTGCAGGAACAAAGCAATTTAGGTGAGGCTCGAATGTGTACTGTATATGGGAGAGAATGAGAGAATGATGAGGTGAATTGGTGGAACTGATGATGGTAATGGTTTTTTTAAGGGAATAATTGACTGAATCAGTGACTGGAGAAGAATGGGGAGAGAATGAGTGAATGAAGGGAAGAACTGGTGAAAATAATGATAGATGGGAGTGGTCCTATTGTTTTATCTATACAATGTGGGCTTCTTATGAGAACTTATGGGCTAAAGGAGACTACCTAATGGAGACCACCTATTTGAAAGCCCAACCAATTTTGTGTGTGTATGTGTGTATGTGTGTCTCACCTCCAACTCCTTTTCAAAGCGCCTCTCCGTGATGCGTTCCTGTGAGGTGACATCCTCATGGAAGGACTCGTACCTCTCCCACTCCTCCACTTCTGCTCCATCCTGGTGGGGAACAAGGTCAAATTCAAGTAAGACAGAGAGAGAGAGAGAGAGATGGGAAGGTACAAGTTCTCATAAGACTGGTAGATAAAAATTGACTCAAGATCGTTAGTGTGAATCTCCTTAACCATTTATCATCACCAAAAGTGAAGTTGTCTCATCCCTTTTCCACGCCTCAATGTGTCACCTCCTCACCTCTTCCTCCTTCTCTAGTTCAAGTTGAGGTTTTCTAGATGACATCCTCTTCTTCTCCTTCTCCCTCTTCCTCCTCCTCTGCTGCTCCTCAAAGTCTGCTGAGGTGGGAATGAGGTGGCCAGTGGCAGTGAAAGCAATGTCTGCTGTCTCTTTCTGAGCTTCACCGCCCTCCCGTCCAGCCGTCACACTTGTCCCATAGTCAAAGGGTACTTGGCCAAACCTCTTCTTGCCTCTGTTGAGTAGATGTCATGGTTCCTCATTACTACTGTACATTACTAATCTAATGAATTGCAATGGTACACTCTGGAACTCACCACCTGCTTCTGCATTTCCATCTTCCTATGACCTGAACTCATTTAAGAGGGAGGTTTCAAGATATTTATCCTGTTCTTTTGGCTGACTCTCTTGAACCTGCTCGAGGGCTTGCATCTATGTTAGTCTGCCTGTTAGTGAATCTATCCATGACTCCACCCATTAGTTAGTCATGCATTTTTTTTTTTTTCTTTTTATGTAAGAAGGGAAATCTGGCTAAGGGCAACATAGAGGATATAAAAAAACCCACCTAGTTGCCAGTTCCCTTGCAGGTCCGAGATAATTAGCCAATAGAAAGGGACAAGTGAATTAAAACCCCTCTTAAATATAATCAAGTCATATCAAATTGTAAATACAGAAGCACGTAGGATAGTTAAAGACAGTACCAGTTATGCATAGTAACTCATTAACCTCTTCAGTACTAAGATGCATTTCCATATTCATTTTCCTTGATATTTGTAAATTTTTTACAGCTTCAAAAATTCATGTAAGGATCAAAATAGTACATACGCTTGCCATTAATCTTCTGACCTCCAGAGACCCTTCCCAATGCCAACAAAATAGTCTAATCACACACAAAACTCATGGTAAAAATGTGTCCCATTACTGAAGGAAATTAAATCAAATCAAGTCAGAGGAAGTTGGAAATACAGAAGCAGGTAGGGAGTTCCAGAGTGTACCAGAGAAGCATATACACTAACTGATAGGCAAAGTCCCTCACCTTCCTCTGGGGAACTCCAGGCCCAACTTCTTGATGAGAGTGCCGGGCATCTGGCAGGCTCGGATCAGCTTCTTGAAGTGTTGCGTTGGTGTGCCTACATTCCCCTGGGGCATGATGGGAGGTGGCCGGAACTCCAACAGCCCCTTAACACTGCCGGACACAAGGCTGAGGGCACTGTGCTCCTTGCGGGTCCTGTACTCTCCACTGTCTGGTAAAGAGGGAAGTATGAAATGATTGTGATGGATGTAATATGTATACATTAGGAAAACTCTATAGAGGTCAAAAGATTAATGGCCAAAGACTTCACTATTCTAATTCCTACATAAGTTTCTGAAGTTGTATAAAATTGTCAAACAGTACGAAGAATGAATAAGAAAATGTGCCATACAGTAGAGAAGGGATTAATTCTACAGCAGGACTCACCACTGGTCTGAGAGGAGTCCCTGAACTCAACCCTGAGGAGGAAGCAGCGTTGGGGGAGGATGTCACCGGAGCGAGTCAGCCAGTGCTTGCGGTCATACTTCCCCATGAACCTTTCCTGGAGGTCGTCCTTCACCTCCGCCACACAGCAGGTCCTCCTCGATGCCTCCTCCTCCTTGAGTGTGGGCAGCATCTCCGCCAGGCATGAGGAAGGCTGGTCTTTGCTGCTGTTCTTTGCCACACTGGTACTGTCACCCTCATGGCCCTTCTTAGCTTCACTGGACGTCCTATTGTCAATTTCTTCCTCAAAAGGCCACTTCTTGCTTGGCTTAACTTGCTGCTTCTTCTCGTTGATGAGAGATGCAAGGCCAGCAAGACCGGAGCTGAGCCAGTGAGTCTTGGAGCTTTCACCGTCTCCACCATCATCACCATCATCCTCTGCCTTGCCACCAACATTCTCACAATCACCAACTCCTGTTCTCTCTAACCTGCTTGAGTTACAGGCATCATCATTGCTCCCAGTAGCTGTCCTGTCACTGTTCTCCCTTTGGCTACTCTCTTTCTCTCTCCCTGTAGTAGTCCTGTCACTATTCTCCCTTTGGTTACTCTCTTTCTCTCTCCCTGTCGCTGTTCTGTCTGTCTCCCTGTGGCTACTCTCTTTATCTCCCCCTGTATCACTTATGCCAGTCTCCCTGTGGCCACTTCCACCCTGAGGCACGGTAAGAGAGTTGTTCAGAATGTTCAACAGATTACTTTGCGGTCTGTGGCGGAAATGGAAGCAGAGAAATGCCTCCTTTTCCACAAACTCCGAGAAAAAGTTCCTTAAGTCAGCCGAATGGAAACTCTCAGGAACGTTGGCGATTACGAAATACATTGTAACAACACGGACACACTATGATCAGTTTTTAGAGGGAGATATTGTAGGGGGGAAAAACAGTGCTATGTGTGGTTTAGACTGTCCTTGTCACGCCCACCTCAAGTGACAGCCGCCCACGCCCCTAGGAAGGCTGAGGGCATGGCAGTGCTGTTATGCAGTGCCTTGTGCATGTGTGTATTCTCTCCCTATGACAGAATAGCTTTATCTGTGCTTGATTCACCACTACATAAACACACAGGGTGGAGATGGGAATAGGTCTTTACAACGGTGCTTCATCTACTGTAGTTTTCTAAGGTTACTACTGCTTTTATCTCTTTTCCCTTGTGTGTTTTTTATGTATCTAATCTGTTCTAGTTTCCTTTCTCTTGTTTTTCCAAGGTCATGTAACAGAATGTTTGTGTTTTCAATGTCTTTCTCTTGTTTTTCTCGTATGAATAGCACATTTCTCATTATCTCAGTTCTTTATCCTGTTGATTTAGTTGTTGCAGTTTTCCTTATTTTTTTTCTTCGTCTTCATTGCATCCTTCGCAGTACAATATGAAGTGGTCCAGATTCCCCCCCCCCCCCCTTGTCCCCCCACCACACACTGGGTATTCCGTGTCAGGTCAGGTCGGGTTTGGAAACTTGATGACCTTTGTATTAGCGCTTCCCTGATATTGTTTCTTATCTTTTTTATTATGTTCTGGTCCATAAAGATCTTCCACTGACTTTCCTTTCTTTATCTCACATACACTCTATCCTTCTGTCATAGGAAGTTGAAAATACAGAAGCAGGTAGGGAGTTCCAGAGTAGACCAGCAGAGGCAGGGATGAATAACTGAGAGTATCGAGTCAACTCTTGCATTAGAAAGATGGAGAGAAAATAGGGCGAGAGAGGAAGATCATCCAAGAGAGAGATGTGCGCCGTTGCGAAGAGTTTCCCGCAAGTTGAGGAGTGAAGTGGAGTGGAGAGAGGAGTGGAGGCCGTGGTTGAGCAGCTGACCGGAGGGTGGAGTGGAGGGGGATAGGAAATTGCCAAGAAAAAATGGTGTGAGGAAAGAAAGACATGGATGGACCGATCGAGAACTGCGAGGAAATAGAAGCCGATGAGGTCCATCTTCTGGAGGTAAACTGGCTGGATGGCTGTTATTATTCCTTGATTTTCCCATTTCTCCCTTGACTTCCCACTGTTGCTGCCCCTCCCCACTGCCTTGCTCCACTGCTGCTGTGTCCGCCGTCCCCCCATCACGCCCCTTCTTCATAGCAATCGTGGTGTGTCGCCATTAATATCTATCGAGGTGGCCCAGTTTGGCTCATGTTTCTGACCCGTTTAACCCGCCACACACAACATTCCCTATCGCTTCACTGTATCTCTTTCCGCAATATCTAAGCACTTGTCTATATCCTACCACGTCAATTTAGTGCATGCCAGGCCCTGTCTTGCCACTACACCTGTGCATCTGTTCTATCCACTTTGTTTACCTCGAGTTTTTCTTTCGTTATGTTGTGTGTATTAACAGAATGTATGTCAAGGGCAGGTTAGGTGGTGAGGTGGGTGTGACTGGTGTTGAGTGTGCCTGTTAGGGGGTTAGATTGCCTGACAGGTATAGTGTAGGTGACAGAGAAAGCTCACTTAGTTGATTACCCTTCATAAGCCTTTTGTACTAAGCTATAAAAGATATTAATTTGATAAAGGCACCACAATCATAACTCTTTCACTGCAATATACACCACAACACAGTCCTAAAACAACAAAAAATCTTATGAATGATAAGAAAAATAGGAAAGGTAATTAAAAGATTATATTCAGTAATCTCTTGGCTAACAGAATGCTTTAGGATAGCGATGAGTTATCCAAAAGATCTCTGGAGTGGTTTGCCAATACAAAAGATGAACCAAATCGCAGGAAAAGGTGTTAGAGTATGCCAGTTAACTATTTAAGTGGTGCTACAACAGATTAAGTGGAGCAAAGTAGTGAGTGTGTCATGTACCTTTTCAGACGCAAAGAAATGAAATGAATAGTAATGTTAGTGTTAGTGTAGTGAGATCAGTAATGAGTATTGTAATTAGGAGGAAAGTAAATTATAATGAAACTGAGTGAGTACGGTTAAAATTTATAAGAGATGGGACTGTGAGGTTAATCAGGATCAGCTTTGTCATGGAGATGTACTGATGGGAGAGGGGTTTCTGGCCATTCTCTCCTCTCAACTCTCTCATCAATATAAAGTGAAGTATTACAATTTCTTAAAAAAATAATAATAATCTGTTGCAAACTAATAATGAGCAGGTGAGGTTAAAGTTTATGTTATTGTAGTGTAGGTTAGTTAGACCAGATGCTGTGTAGCAGTAACGAGAGGTGTACACAAGTAGGTGGAGCAGTATTAGAGATGAACAACAATGAGAATAACCTTCCGGAAGAAATATAAGGGGGGAAACTACAGGGTTGGATAGATGGACCTCACCCTTGTCCTCCATCCCATGCCCCCACCCACTATCCCCAACAAGCTTTGGAGAACTGTGGGGGAATTGGGCATATCAGAGAGTGAAAGAGGACAAAACAAGCAATATATGGCAATTGTAAAAAAAAACTTAGGGCAGAATATGCTTCTTTTGTGGAAATTTTCTAAAGAATCACAATTAGGAAAAATCTGGAAGAACTAAACTAAATCCAACCAAACCAAGCATAACGTAACGTAATGTGAAATAACACTGTGGTCTTCATGTGCCCTCATTCATTTGCTCTTCATTACTCTCATAATTAGCCAAACTATCAATACATCTTTGTTGCTCTATGTAGTGTGTGTGTTCTAGTTTTAAGATACGTAACTAGCTATCAATATGTTAACACAGGGACTGGTACCAGTAGGGCTAATGGCCTCTTGCAGCTTTCCTCATTTCCTTGTGTTGTTATGATAAACTGTTGATTTCCCTCATTATTGTAAACATCAAGACTTTAGGGTAATTTATTCAGCTTTCTTCCGACTGTCTCATTGCAGCAGTGTGTGTGTGTGTGTGTGTGTGTGTGTGTGTGTGTGTAATTTCCCTTGTGTTTTCTTTCAGAGCATCGGGAAGGGGTCGTTTGGGGTGGTATACAAGGCTCTGTGGCGCGGGTTGATGGTAGCAGTGAAGAAGGTGGAGACGGAGTCAGAGGTGAGTAACAGAAGACACTAACAACTTGATTAATGAGTTTGTTCCATTCATCTACCAATATGAGAACAAATTTCCTTGTTGTATCTATTTAACAATGCTCAATATATCTTATCTTTTACTCTTTTATCCATTCTTTCCATAATGA
The DNA here is from genome assembly GCA_020233015.1 of Callinectes sapidus. Taxonomy (NCBI): domain Eukaryota; kingdom Metazoa; phylum Arthropoda; class Malacostraca; order Decapoda; family Portunidae; genus Callinectes; species Callinectes sapidus. The sequence continues at coordinate 6,190,899 of CM035198.1, read as the reverse complement.
CCAACAACTTTTCAAACATCTGTTTTTACACTACCATTTCTTCAGTAAAAAGTAACCTATTCTCTCCTTCCTTTACAAACAATTCTTATAGCCCTGAACATTCACAAAGACTGAACATAACAGTGAAAGAGCTAAGACACTGACTCTCTCTCTTCCTACCCAGGTTAATGAATTCTACAATGAGGTGCAGCAGCTGGCCAAGGTACAGCATGAGAACATTATCCACCTGTATGGCGCCTGCACATCCGGTCTCTACAAGTGCTTGGTCATTGAGTATGCAGATGGGGGCTCTCTCTACCACTGTAAGTACCCCACCATGCTACCATCCACCAGTCTCCCCCTTGGTAGATGGAGCGTAAATGTAATGTGTGTAGTGACTGTGTGGATGTAGATGTGACATGGTGAATGTAAATATGACAAGGTAAATGTAAATGTGATGTTGCAATGTGGATGTACTCGTAGATGTGACTGTGTGAATGTAGATGTGAAAAATTATTGGGAAGGTAGAAAGGGACACACATTTAGAGTTGCCTAGTGTGTGTGTGCATGTGTGTGTGCTTCTCTGGTGTATATTCTTGAACACTTCTATACTTCACCTCTACTATTTCACAAGGCTTTATTTAAATATACACAAGTTTTTCAGGGTGTTTTTATGGTTTTAGAGCCAGAGTGATATGATTCCTGCATTATTAACTGGAAAAACGGTCTTGAAAACTCCATTTGTCATCTTTGTGGCTTTGGAGTGAAGGGACATAATAATAGGAGTGTGTTTTGCCAGTCAGTTTGAAAGAGAGTAAGAAAAGTAGTGTGTATCTTTCCATCAATTTAGAGAGAGAGAGTGTAACATTGTGATTGTGTTCCAGTGCTGCACAACTCACCCAACACACAGTACAACCTGGCTCATGGCATCTCGTGGCTCTTCCAGTGTGCCAAGGCTGTCTCTTACCTGCACTCCATCCAGCCACGCCCTCTATTACACAGGTGGGTGGTGCTGAGACACAGAGAGAGGGGGGGGGGCTTTTTTTATCGGTGTTTGTGAAGGAGTTATGGTCTGTCTGGTGGCAAGTAAATACTGTATCCCTTTTCAGTATATTTAAGTCATTGGAAGATGGAAGTACAGAAGCAGGTAAGGAGTTCCAGAGTGTATCAGAGAAAAGGATGAAGGATTGAGAGTACAGGTTAACTCTTGCATTAGAAAGTGATAAATGTCTTGAAGTCATTGGAGGATAGAAATACAGAAACAGGTAAGGAGTTCCAGAGTGTAGCAGAGTTTACCTCCCTCACCACTCACTGCTCCACACCTCCACAGGGACCTCAAGCCTCCTAACCTGCTGCTAACCAAAGGAGCCAAAGTGCTGAAGGTCTGTGATTTTGGTACAGCGTGTGAACTCAGCACCATCATGTCCGACAACAGAGGATCAGCAGCGTGGATGGCGCCAGAAGTGTTTGAAGGTCAGAGAGAGAGAGAGAGAGGGAGAGGGAGAGGGGAGGGAGAGAGAGAGATTTTTAGTTTCTTGTATATTGGTAATTTGAATAAGGAAAGAATTAAGCTCAGATAGTAAATAATAAGAACGTTAGCAGAAAGAGAAAGAGAGAGAGGGAGGGAGAGTTATAGAAATGATGGTAAAAAATGCAGGTCTTTCTAAACAAAATCTGAAAAAACGAAGACATTACTAGAGAGAGAGAGAGAGAGAGAGAGCAGGTTGCCTTAATCTTGCCTCTTGTCACACTTCACATCTCTTATCTCCATATCATTCTTATATACAAAAACACACACACACACACACCTTTCTTTCCCTCTCCTACCCCTCTCTAAGAAATATCTTTAGTGTACAACTATTGATATATTCCATAGTTCAAAACAGTTTACCTAACACTGACATATCCCTTTAAAACTGCCTGTCATATACACACACCTTTCTTTCTTTCTTTCTCTCTCTTTTCTTTCTTTCTTTTTCTTTCTTTTTTTCTTTTTTTCTTTTCTTTTCTTTCTCTTTCTTTTTTCTTTTTCTTTCTTTTTTTCTTTTCTTTTCTTTCTTTCTTTCTTTCTTTCTTTCTTTCTTTCTTACTTTCTTTCTTCCTTTCTTTTTTGCTTTTCTTCCTTC
>CM035198.1:6138392-6151501 GCA_020233015.1 Callinectes sapidus | reverse complement strand
CGTCAATTTAGTGCATGCCAGGCCCTGTCTTGCCACTACACCTGTGCATCTGTTCTATTCACTTTGTTTACCTTGAGTTTTTCTTCGTTATGTTGTGTGTATTAACAGAATGTATGTCAAGGACAGGTTAGGTGGTGAGGTGGGTGTGACTAGTGTTGAGTGTGCCTGTTAGGGGGTTAGATTGCCTGACAGGTATGGTGTAGGTGACAGAGAAAGCTCACCTACTTGATTACTCTTCATAATCCTGTTGTACTAAGCTAAAAAAGATATTAATTTGATAAAGGCACCACAGTCTTAACTCTTTCACTGCAATATACATTACAACACAGTCCTAAAACAACAAAAAATCTTATGAATGATAAGAAAAATAGGAAAGGTAATTAAAAGATTATATTCAATACCGTAATCTCTTAGCTAACAGAATGCTTTAGGATAGCGATGAGTTATCCAAAAGATGTCTGGAGTGGTTTGCCAATACAAAAGATGAACCAAATCGCAGGAAAAGGTGTTAGAGTATGCCAGTTAACTATTTAAGTGGTGCTACAACAGATAAAGTGGAGCAAAGTAGTGAGTGTGTCATGTACCTTTTCAGATGCAAAAAAATGAAATGCATAGTAATGTTAGTGTTAGTGTAATGAGATCAGTAATGAGTATTGCAATTAGGAGGAAAGTAAATTATAATGAAACTGAGTGAGTACGGTTAAAATTTATAAGAGATGGGACTGTGAGATTAATAGGATTAGCTTTGTCATAGAGATATATTGATGGGAGAGGGGTATGAATCTAGTTTCTGCCCATTCTTTCTTCTCTCATCATTATAATCCTCATGTGAAGTATTACAATTTCTTCTAAAAAGAATAATAATCTGTTGCAAACTAGTAATAAGCGAGTGAGATTAGAGTTTGTTATGTTATTGTAGGGTAGGTTAGTTAGACCAGGTGCAGTGTAGCAGTAACGAGAGGTGTACACAAGTAGGTGGAGCTGTATTAGAGATGAACAATAATGAGAATAACCTTCAGGAAGAAAGACAGGGGGGGAAACTACAGGGTTTTATGGATGGACTTCACCCTTTTCCTCCATCCCATGCCCCCCACCCACTATCCCCAGCAAACTTTGGAGAAGTGTGGGGGAATTGGGCATATCAGAGAGTGAAAGAGGACAAAACAAGCAATATATGGCAATTGTAAAAAAAAACTCTTAAGGGCAGAATATGCTTCTTTTGTGGAAATTTTCTAAAGAATCACAATTAGGAAAAATCTGAAAGAACTAAACTAAATCCAACCAAACCAAGCATAACCTAACGTAATGTAAAATAACACTGCGGTCTTCATGTGCTCTTGTTCATTTGCTCTTCATTACGTTCATAATTAGCCAAACTATTAATACATCTTTGTTGCTCTATGTAGTGTGTGTGTTCTAGTTTTAAGATATGTAACAAGCTATCAATATGTTCACACAGGGACTGCCATGAGTAGGGCTAATGGCCTCTTGCAGCTTTCCTCATTTTCTTGTGTTCTTATGATAAACTGTTGATTTCCCTCATTGTTGTAAACATGAAGACTTTTGAGTAATTTATTCAGTTTTCTTCTGACTGTTTCATTGCAGCAATGTGTGTGTATGTATGTATAATTTCCCTTGTCTTTCTTTCAGAGCATCGGGAAGGGGTCGTTTGGGGTGGTGTACAAGGCTTTGTGGCGCGGGTTGATGGTAGCAGTGAAGAAGGTGGAGACTGAGTCAGAGGTGAATAACAGAAGACACTAACAATTTGGTTAATGAGTTTGTTCCATTCATCTACCAATATGAGAACCAATTTCCTTGTTGTATCTATTTAACAATGCTCAATATATCTTATCTTTTATTCTTTTATCCATTCTTTCCATAATGACCAACAACTTTTCAAACACCTATTTTTACATTACATTTCTTCAGTAAAAAGTAACCTATTCTCTCCTTCCTTTACAAACAATTCTTATAGTCCTGAACATTCACAAAGACTGAACATAACAGTGAAAGAGCTAAGACACTGACTCTCTCTCTCTCTCCCCAGGTTAATGAATTCTACAATGAGGTGCAGCAGCTGGCCAAGGTACAGCATGAGAACATTATCCACCTTTATGGCGCCTGCACATCCGGTCTCTACAAGTGCTTGGTCATTGAGTATGCAGATGGGGGCTCTCTCTACCACTGTAAGTACCCCACCATGCTACCACCCACCAGTCTCCCCCTTACTAGTTGTAATGTGTATAGTGACTGTGTGGATGTGTGTGAATGTAGATGTGAAAAATGATTGGGAGGGTAGAAAGGGACACACATGCAGGGTTGTCTAGTGTGTGTGTGTGTGCTTCTCTGGTGTATATTCTTAAACACTTCTATACTTCACCTCCACTATTTCATAAGGCTTTATTTAAATGTACACAAGTTTTTCAGGGTGTTTTTGTGGTTTTAGAGCCAGAGTGATAAGATTCCTGCATTATTAACTGGAAAAACACTCTTGAAAACTCCGCTAGTGAAGGGACAATAATAGGAGTGTGTTTTGCCAGTCAATTTGAAAGAGAGTAAGAAAAGTGGTGTGTATCTTTCCATCAATTTAGAGAGAGAGAGAGAGAGAGTAACATTGTCATTGTGTTCCAGTGCTGCACAACTCACCCAACACACAGTACAACCTGGCTCACGGCATCTCGTGGCTCTTCCAGTGTGCCAAGGCTGTCTCTTACCTGCACTCCATCCAGCCACGCCCTCTATTACACAGGTGGGTGGTGCTGAGACACACACATACAGAGAGAGAGAGAGAGGGTTTTTTTTTTTATCATTGGTTGTGAAGAAGTTGTGGTCTGTCTGGTGGCAAGTAAATATTGTAGAAAAGAAGGGTAATTATTTTTCATGTTTATTTACCGTAAATTTTCCCTAATACCTGGATGCAAATTGGAATAATAATACTATACTCTATGTTCTTTGGCTAATGTCTTAGTGGACTTTTCTGTTTTATGTAAGAGGGAAAATCTGGCCAAGGACAACAAAAATGATTTAAAAAAATGGCCCACTTAGATGCCAGTTCCCGAGCAGGTCTGAGAGTGAGAGAGTTGGCCGAAAGAATGGGACAAATGTCCCATTCTTTCTCCTTCCTCAATGTATATAGGTCATAGGAAGATGGAAATACAGAAGTAGGTAGGGAGTTCCAGAATATATGTATGAATGAAAGTACTGGTTAACTCTTGCATTAGAAAGGTGGAGAGAAAGTGATTTATGTCTTAAAATCTCCCTTTTCAGCATATTTAAGTCATTGGAAGATGGAAATACAGAAGCAGGTAAGGAGTTCCAGAGTATATCAGAGAAGAGGATGAAGGATTGAGAGTACAGGTTAACTCTTACATTAGAAAGTGATAAATGTCTTGAAGTCTTCCTTTTCAATACATTAAAGTCATTGGAGGATAGAAATACAGGAATAGGTAGGGAGTTCCAGAGTGTAGCAGAGTTTACCCAGAGTCCCTCCCTCACCACTGCTCCACACCTCCACAGGGACCTCAAGCCTCCTAACCTGCTGCTAACCAAAGGAGCCAAAGTGCTGAAGGTCTGTGATTTTGGTACAGCGTGTGAACTCAGCACCATCATGTCCGACAACAGAGGATCAGCAGCGTGGATGGCGCCAGAAGTGTTTGAAGGTCAGAGAGAGAGAGAGAGAGAGAGCGAGAGAGATTTGAAGTTTCTTGTATATTGGTAATTTGAATAAGAAAAGAATTAAGCTCAGATAGTAAATAAAAAGAATGTTAGCAGAGAGAAAGAGAGGGAGAGTTATAGAAATGATGGTTAAAAAATGCAGGTCTTTCAAAACAAAAACTGAAAAAACATTGAAGACATTACTAGAGAGAGAGAGAGCAGGTTGCCTTAATCTTGCCTCTTGTCACACTTCACATCTCTTATCTCCATATCATTCTTATATACAAAAACACACACACACACACACACACCTTTCTTTCCCTCTTCTACCCTTCTCTAAGAAATATCTTTTGTGTACAACTATTGATATATTCCATAGTTCAAAACAATTTACCTAACACTGACATATCCCTTTAAAACTGCCTGTCATATACACACTCCTTTCTTTCTTTCTTTCTTTCTTTCTTTCTTTCTTTCTTTCTTTCTTTCTTTCTTTTCTTTTTTTTCTTTTCTTTTTCTTTCTTTTCTTTTCTTTCCTTTCTTTTCTTTCTTTCTGTCTTTCCTTCCTTCCTTCCTTCCTTCCTTCCTTCCTTCCTTCCTTCTTTTCTCCCTCTTTCCCTCCCTCCCTCCCACTCCCTCTTCCATCCATTCACTCCTCCACGTCTCCACAGGGAAGCTTCTTTTCTCCCTCTTTCCCTCCCTCCCTCCCACTCCCTCTTCCATCCATTCACTCCTCCACATCTCCACAGGGAAGCTCTACACTGAGAAATGTGACGTGTACAGCTGGGGGATCATCCTGTGGGAGGTGGTGACGAGACGCGTGCCCTTTGAGGACCTGGGGCTGGCTGTACGCATCATGTGGGCCGTCCATCAGAGGCAGCGACCGCCCCTCATCACAGGGTGCCCCAAGCTGCTGGAAAACCTTATGAAACGGTGAGGAGATTGTATTTACCTGGTTATTTTTATCCAGTTGAGGTTCACGGGGTGTTGAGGTAATGTGGTGTGGTCCTGTCTCTGTTTCTTTACTTATCTGGTGTTTTCTTTGAATTTGTGCATATTTTTGTGGTTATTTTTTGTGTTTAATGGGCTCCTATGTGGTTTTTCTTGGGGTCCTTCTGGCAGATATATTACTGTACTACAACCACCTTACCACCACCACCACCACAGACACAACTATTACTATACCACAACCACCACCACAGACACACCTATTACTGAACTACAACCACCACCATTACCACCACCACAGACACACTTATTACTGCACTACAACTACCACCAGTCACAACTATTACTCTACTACTACTATTACTACTATTACTGCTATCATCAACACCACCACCACCACCACCACCACCACCACCACCACCACCACCACCACCACCACCACCACTCTCCCGCAGGTGCTGGGACCACAACCAAGCTCGGCGGCCACGCATGGAGGAGGTGGTGGAGAAAATGTGTCTGGTGACGCGATTCCTCAAGGGCGCCGATGAACCCATTAGCAACCCTCCCTCCGATGACTCTATTACTGGTGAGCCTTGTGCCCAAACCTAACCTAACCTAACCTAACTTAACCTAACTTAACCTAACTTAATCCACACTCTGATTATTGTTACCCTCTCCCTCTCTCTCTCTCTCTCTGTAGGTTTCTTTTTCTTTTAGGTTTCTCTTTCTTTTCCTCTTGTTCTTGTTCTTATTTTTGTTCTTGTTCTTTTTTGTTCTTTTCCTCTTGTTCTTGTTCTAACCTAACCTAACCTAACCTAACCCTCCCTCCGATGACTCTATTGTTACCCTCTCCCTCTCTCTCTCTCTCTAGGTTTCTCTTTCTTTTCCTCTTGTTCTTGTTCTTATTTTTGTTCTTGTTCTTCTTGTTCTTGTTTGTGTTCTTTTTGTTCTTTTTCCTCTTGTTCTTGTTCTTCTAACCTAACCTAACCTAACCTAACTTAACTTAACCCACACTCTGATTATTGTTACCCTCTCCCTCTCTAGGTTTCTTTTTCTTTTCCTCGTGTTCTTGTTCTTTTTTTGTTCTGGTTCTTCTGGTTCTTGTTTGTGTTCTTTTTGTTCTTTTTCCTCTTCTTGTTCTTCTTCTTGTTTATGTGGCCAGCTTATCTTCTCTCTCTCTTTGCTTGTCTTTCTATGTTCTTTACTTTTGTTATTTTTTCTTTTAATTTTGGTTTCAGTTTGTTTTCATGTTGGTTTCCAGTTTGTTTCTCATGCTTCTTCCTGTTCTCTCTCTCTCTCTCTCTCTCTCTCTCTCTCTCTCTCTCTCTCTCTCTCTCTCTCTCTGGTTCATTTTCTTGTCATATATTCAAACATGTTCTCTTTCTATTTTTCTTCTTAATCTGTGTGTTTTTATTGTGATTTTATTTTGCCTGTGTATTTATGAATTTTCCTAGAGTTTAAACTATTAGCTTTGTAGTGTTCCTTGTTGCCTATTTATTGCATTGTCCATTAATATGCTTGTGGTTAGTACTATCACTAAGAAAAGGTGTCAGTTTTATTCAAAAAGATCAAAATGACATCAAGTTTGAAAAGCCCAACAATAACTGTATTGGAATAAGCTTGTTATTTCCTCGGGTGCTGTGTGGTATTAGCTGGTGTGTGGAGTGTTCTCTGTTTATGTGTGAGGAACCTTAACCATATAGCAGTAGCAGTAGCAGACTTGGGTGTGGTGTGTGGTGTGTGAGGAACCTTAACTATTTACCAGTAGCAGTACCAATAGCAGTACCAGTGTGGTGTGTGGTGTCACTAACAATTGTCTCTCCCCCTCTCTCTCTCTCTCCCTCACTTCCTACCCGCACTGTTCACTGGCTTGGTGCGGAGGCAGGCCAGCGCCCCAAGAAAGGTGTGTGTTAACCTGTGTGTTCTCATTTCTATTGATTCATTCCTGTATGTAAGAGATGGTCAAGATCAACAACAACAATAAAAAGAAAAGAAAAGGCCCATTTAGTTGCCAGTCTCCTTGTAGGTCTGAGAGAGTTAACCTTGAAAAAAAACTTGCTACTATAGTAGTGATAATTTATGTGTATTAGCTGTGCTTGAGTATAATGTCTAAATATATGTACCAGGCCAAACAGTTCTAAGCTAAGACAAAAGCCACTTATTTAAAAACTGTTACTATATACATTTCTCTTTCTATTTCCTTGAGCTGTCTTATCAACCAGTGAAGTAATACTATCATGTCTTATTCAGTGTATTAATAGTATCATGTTATCCACCACTGAATTAATATTATCATGTCATCCACCACTGAAGTACACTAATATAGTCCTGTCATCCGTGCAGACTCGTACCGATCAGCGTGCATTGGTGGCTCCAGCGCAGGACACACCAGCCGTGACGTGAGTGAGCTTTCCTGCAGCACGGGAGACCTGCCACACCCACCTCCTGCCTCCTCCTCCTGCTGCTCCTCCGCCAACAGCACCCACAACCACCTCCACCCCCATTCCTTCCCCAACTCTCACCCACACAGCCAGGCTAACCCCACTGGCCATCCCCACCCTCACCCCGACCCCTTCTCCAACCACTACCACCATCCCCAGCATAACCCACTCCCCCTTCCCCTCCCCCTTCACCCTCTCCAGCATCCCCACTACCACCACCATTACCACCTCCAACAACAACAACAACAACAGCAACAACAACAACAACAGTCTCATATCAACAACAACAGCAATAATAACAACATCAACAACAATCCAGGTTTTCCAGCAGCTCTTAATGAGGTCAGTTTAGTTTTTTTTGTCTTTTATATGGTGTTTTGTTCATGTTTTTTGTCTTAGGTTTTAGTGGGTTAAGGTTTTATTGATTTTTTTTTTCTGTGCTATATAAAGGGAGATTTCTGATTGGTTTTGGTTGAAAGTGACTTTTGTAGGGAAAGGTAATAAATATTGTGTAGATCAAATGTTTACAAATTCTCAAAATGGAAAGAAGACATTATTGTAGATAATTGAATTGAAGTAAGACCTGGTGCTTCAGTTTGTAAAGAGATCAAGTCATGAAGATGAACCCCTTCAGTACTGGGACACATTTTTACCATGAGTTTTGGGTGTGATTAGATGATTTTATTGACATTGACAAGAGTAAATGGAGATCAGAAGATTAATGGCCAGTCTGTATTATTTTAACCCCTTTAGTGCTAGAATAGATTTTTTGCACAAGTTTTGGGTGTGATTTGACAATTTTGTTGACATTAGGGAGGAGGGTCTATGGAGGTCAGAAGATTAATGGCCAGAGTCTGTACTATTTTAATACCTACTTGAATTTCTGAAGCTGTATAGAATCAACAAATAATAAGCAAAAATAAATATGAAAACTGAAAGGATTAATATACTAGGAATGTACATATTTTCCAATTAGCTCTCAGAACTTCAATTTTTATTATCATTATTATCTTTCTTATACCTATTCGTCATCTTATTGTTATTCATTATTCTTTCCATGACTTATTTTTTTCTCTTGGCGTGTAGCTTCATCATAGACTCTCTCAATCTGCCCTCGGAACTTCTCACTGTTGTTATGAGGAGAGAAAGAGGGAGAGGAAGAAAGAGAAACATTTACCCGTCAAATACCAGGTGTCAAATTATGTCACTTCAGACTGACCCACCTTGCTGTCATCCTTTGAATTCATCCCCAGTTATATCACAGTGGTGTCAGGTGGTGGTGGTGGTGGTGGCCTCAATGGTGTCTCTAATGGTGTAGTATGTGGGTGACAGCAGCATCAGACGCACACAACACTGACCTCACCACTACAGTAACCCTTGGTGTGCTCGTAACTGACTGCTCACTGTGACTGCTGCCCCTCCTCCCTCCCCCGCCCGCCCCACTGCAAGGGCTCACATTAACAGATATTCTCAAGTGTGTAATTTTTTTCTTAGATGAATTTCTTGTCTTAAAATCTATCTTACCCTTGCCAAATTTGGTGGTGTACTTTGACCAGTAAATTTGAAGCTGCTGCTGAGATGATGGCTAAAGTACAACACTAATTTTGAAAGGTTAAGATGGATTTTTAAGACTAGAAATTTGTCTAAGAAAGAGTAAAGTACTTGAGAATCTGTGTTACTGTGGGCCGAGGGTCTTTGTAATGCATTTTCTATCAGTTCCTTGTTTTATTTGAGACTGATCATTGAGAGGCTTTTGTATTGTACTAGTAAGTGTTGTTCTTGCTGCCCCTGCCTCACTCCTCAATGTATCTGTAATGCACCTGATTTTTATCCCATTGTATTTCTTAAGCTTGCATCTGTAGGCTTTGTATTACTTGTAAGTGTAGGCACTGTTGGTTATGCTAACCTTTCCCTGCCTTTATCAATCAGTTCACTGGTTTATCTCCTTCAAGACTGTATCAGGAAACTTCATAGAGTCCAGGTATTATTAAACTTATTGCTGGTGTTGTGTTCCTGTGACTTGTGAAAGGAAACCTGGTCAGTCATGAGATGTTGAAGTAATGGTACAGAATCTTAGTGCTGGTTGTTGGTATTCATTGGTATAGAGGCTTTTGAAGGAAGGAATTTGGAAGTGGTGGAAGTGATAAGAAAATAATTAAATGACAAGGGAAATGTACAAGTAAAGTTGGGTGTTTTGGGTGATAATAGGAAGCAATGGGAGGGCTGTGTTACTACTGTTTTGTGGAAGGGAAGGAGACATAAAGCTTTAAAAGGAATAGATTAGAAAGTGGCAGAAGTGATTAGAAAAATGTAAATGATAAGGAGGAGTGAGTGTTTGGGATGAAAAGGAAGTAAAAGGAAGATTTTTCTTTTCTGTTTTGTGGAAGGGAAGGGGACAGAAAGCCTTAAAAGGAATAGATTAGAAGGTGGTAGAAGTGGTTAGAAAAATGTAAATGACAAGTAGGAGGGGGTGTTTTTTGTTATAAAAGGAAGCAATGGATGGACTGTGTTATTGCATTTTGAGGAAGGGAAGGGGACAGGAGATTGGTAGGGATGGAGAGAGTAAGAGGTGAGATGTGTGGAGGAATAATATAAGTTTTTGCAGTGTATGGCAAAATAGTGTGTAATTATTGCAGTGTGAAGGAACAAAGACAAATTTTCACCATAAGATTACATTTAAAAAAGCTTGTGTAAGGATTGAAGGATTGCAAGTGCATGATATCCTTAGATTTAACTTAAAAATGAAAGACAAAAGAGATTGTAATTGGGGTTGTAATGTATTATATTTACACACATCTAGGTTGTAAAAGCTCCATATTTACACACACTTAGGTTCACAAGTTAGAGATTTTATTTATATTTACCCATAGAGATTTTATTTATATTTACCCACATCCAGGTTCACAAGTCAGGTTCAAGTTGTATTTATGGTTGTAAAAATGCTACATATATTTACATATGTCAAGGTTCACAAGTCTTTAGGGTTGTAAAAATTTGTGAATGGCTGTTTAGAATGAGTATTGTGGGTTTTGCCAGCTCAGTTCCTCATGCTTGAGTTGATCTGCTTTCTTTGCATTGGTGGTGTAGAGAGTAGTAAGAAGTGGTGACCTAGGCTGGCTTTATCTCCAAGCTGTAGGAATGATCTTGCTTTACCTGTTTATTTATTTATTTTTTGAATGTATAATTTCAGTTGATTCTCTAACATCATTGATTTTTTAGTTGTGGTTTTTCCTGTTTATAGTTATCAGTCTTATTTGTTCGTTTTGACTTTACTCTTGGATGGTTTTTCTTTTATGAAACATTTCTAACACTTTTAAATGATCCTTTTGACCTCGTTCACCTTGTGACTCCAATTCCTGCAAAGCTTTAAATCCACCAATCAATTTTCCAACGCAGGACTCACTGTGGCTGAGCTCCTGCAGCGAGGGGACCTACCCCCCCAGTGACTCCCCGAGCATAGGGCCGTCCCCACACCTCACCCCGGCCATTAGCCCCAACGTGTCCAGCACAGTGGTGGTGAGCGCTGGCCAGGGCTCACCGTGGTCTTCAGTGGGCAGTCTGGACCCAGATGACCCTTGCGTGCAGCCCCTCACCATCACCATCCCTGGGCCGCCACCACCAACGCGCTCTGACCTGACCGTTGTCTCCCCGTGTCCGCCCACCATCGCCCTCACCCCCATCACAGGCAGCGTGGCGGGCATCAGTCCCTCTGGTGTGCCCCTGCGCCGCCACCTCTCCCCCGGGGACACCACAGACCCCGGGGTACAACAGACACGGAGGCGGTCGGCGGAAGTCAGCCCTCAAACGCATAGCCCCGGTCATGCCACTCTTGGTGAGTACCCATTGCCTCTCCCTGGCTGACTACGCCTTCTCTCTTTGTTCATTTTGGTGTTTTTTAACCATTATTATTTTTATGATTGACTTTTATCTGGGTTGTCGTAAGATGCACTTGTGTTTAAAAAGGGTGTTTAATTTTTAGAGTGGGTGGCTAAGTATGTCCTCTCTCTTTGTTCATTTTGGTGTCTTACTATCACCATTATTATTATTATTATTATTATTATTATTATTATTATTATTATTATTATTATTATTATTGACTTTTAACTGGGTTGTCATAAGATGTACTTGTGTTTTAAAAGGGTGTTTTATTTTTAGAGTGGGTGGCTGAGTATGCCTTCTCTCTTTGTTCATTTTGGTGTCTTACTATCACCATTATTATTATTATTATTATTGCTGACTTCCCCGTGGTTTGTTGTAAGATGCAGTTGTGTTTTATGAGGGTGCTCTGAATTACCGATGTGATTGGTGTGTGTGTGTGTGAGGTAAATTGATGTAGTGGGCTGGGAAGGTGCATCTTATGTTTCAGTTGATGGAGCCTGCTGGTTTATATCTTAAGGGGATTTTCTTTTCATTGTCTTTAGAAGTTGTCATGACTTGTGGATATTCTGTGCAATTTATTTGACTCAGTGACTGGAAACTTTATATTTTTTATTGATTTGCAACTCATTTGTCAATTATTTGTGTTAACATTGCTTACTGGAACTTCATTTTAGTCTTCATTGTTGAAATATTGTTTCCATTCAAATATGAAGGCTTGACACACAGGGAGGGGGGAAGAAAACCCCATTAATTTCAGGTAATTCTATTTTGAAGGGTATTTTTACCATTAATGAGAATGAAAACTCATTAAACCATTAGTAAAATCAGGAGAACACATCAGAAACCCCAGTAACTTTAAGTAATAATTTTTTTATGTAAGAGAGGGAAGCTGGCCAAGGGGAACATCAGATAACAAAAAAAAAAAAAAAAAAAAAAAAAAAAAAAAAAAAAAACATTATTTTGCCAGTCGCTCTGTAGGTCCAAAAGAGTTAGCTGAAGGGTAAGGAGAAATGTCTTCAACCCTCCCTCTTAAATGAAACCAAGTCATAGAGAGTTGGAAGTACAAAAGCTGGTAGGGAGTTCCAGAGTGTTGTATTTTGAAGGGTGTTTCTTCCATCAGTGATGCAAAAAACTTACTGAATCATGAAAAGAACACTTGAGAACCCCAGTAACCACTGTAAAATGCTGGAAATAGTTGTGATAAGACATTGAGTTTTTGAGAAGACAGGAACATAGGTGAAAGAGATATCTTAACCCTTTCAGTACTGGGATACATTTTTATGTTTATTCTGCTTATTATTTATCAAGTTTATACAGCCATGTGGGGATTGAAATAGTACAGACTGTGGCTGTTAATCTTCTAACCTCCATCCACTCTTCCTATTGCCAGTAAAATCATCTAATCACACCCAAAACTCAAGGTGAAAATGTGTCCCAGTACTAAAGGGGATTAAAATAGTACAGATTCTGACCATTAATCTTCTAACCTCCATAAACCCTTTCTAATGTCACTAGAATAATCTAATCACACCCAGAACTCAAGATAGAAGAAATGTCCCAATACTGAAGAGGATTAAAATAGTTCAGACTAGCCATTAATCTTTTCACCTTTATACAGTAAAATCGTCTAATCACACCCCAAATTTGTGTTAAAATTGTATAGACATCTTGTAACCTCAATATACCCTTCCTAATGTCAATAAAATCATCAAATCACACCCTAAACTCGTGTTAAGAATGTGTCCCAGTACTGAAAGGGTTAAGACAGTCCCAATTCAGCAGTTTCAAGGTATTCGTGTCAAGGAACGGGGGAATTAGGAAAGCTTAGAGAAAAAAGTGTATACAAGTATGTTGGGTACGAATGGATGACCTTTGAGAGAGAGAGAGAGAGAGAGAGAGAGAGAGAGAGAGAGAGAGAGAGTGTATTCAGAAACGCTTTGTTCTCTCACCACGACCATTTTCCAAGGCCACATGGTTAGCGCGGCTTTCAAGAGTGTTTATCCAGTTAGAAAATGCAAAAATCTTCTCATTCTGCCTATAGAACCGTGAAAACATCTTAAAAAACTCGTGTCAAGATAAATTAAAGCCTTTTGAAACAGCGGAGGGGAAGTAAAGAAGTGTTTGAGAATACGAGGTGGTGAAAAGCTGAGGGAGCGAGGGAAAGGGGGGGAGGGAGGGAAGCGAGAG
>CM035198.1:6085937-6105496 GCA_020233015.1 Callinectes sapidus | reverse complement strand
GAGAGAGAGAGAGAGAGAGAGAGAGAGAGAGAGAGAGAGACACTAACCTACTAATTTCGAAAGTGACTTCATTTCTAAGCCAAAAAAATAAATGAATAAATAAAAAATAAAAAAAATAAAAGATAAATAAATAAATGAAATAAAATAGGCTATTATTTTTTCTCAATTTAAACAGTGAAAGAAATTTTGTAAACATTGAATTATTAAGCCGAATTAACCAAGCCTAAATGAGTCAGACCAAGATTAGCGAGTTAAAAAAGAAAGAAAGAAAGAATTAATGAAAAACAAAAAAAACAAAAAAAAAACGAGCAGTTTCAGGTTTATGTTTGTGAAAGGCGATAGAGAGGCAGTGAAATCCTACAAACCTAACCTAACCTAACGTGAAAGCGAAGGAGGAAGAGGAAGAGGAGGAGGAGGAGGAGGAGGAGGAGGAGGAGGGAATGAGTTGAAAGCCACAAAAAAAAAAAAAAAAAAAAAGAGTGAGGGACAAAATGCGATCTTTTTCAAGTAGATGTTCGTGGAAGGCGATAGAGAGGCAGCGAATAGATAGAATTTTAACCTCACCTAACCTAAAAAAGAGAGAGAGAGAGAGAGAGAGAGAGAGAGAGAGAGAGAGAGAGAGAGAGAGAGAGAGAGAGAGAGAGAGAGAGAGAGAGAGAGAGAGAAAATTCGAAGTCTTTCAAGTATAGTTCGTGAAAGGCGATTGAGAAGGGGCGAAATAAATGCGTAGAAACTTAACTTAATCTAATCTTAAAGAAAAGGAGGAGGAGGAGGAGGAAGAAGAAGAGTAAGAGGAAAGGGGAAACGAGTAAAAAAAAAAAAAAAGAAAAGAAAGTGAGGAGCAAAATTCGAGCTGTCTCAAGTGTGTGTGTATGTGTGTGTGTGTGTGTGTTCACGGGAAGAGGTAGAGACTAGAGAGGCAGGCAGCGACGTGGAAGCTTCTTGGAGTTGCCAGAGTGAGTGAGTCAGATGGCGCTCGCTGCCCTCTGTGCTATTTCCATCCACACACACACACACACACACACACACACATACACACACACACGTCAGGTAACCCACTTTAACACCTTCCTGATCATTTTTTTTAATTGTTTATTGTCTTTTATCGTTTATTTGTTTGCAAGGCCTCGTTCGTTCTGTTGAGAGAGAGAGAGAGAGAGAGAGAGAGAGAGAGAGAGAGAGAGAGACGTGTGAGGAAATAAAAAAGTGAAAAAAAGATCAGAGACTAAGAATTTAATAAAAACACGGCATAAAAGAAAAAAAATATATATAATACTGAGAAAATCGTAATAAACAAACAGAAAAGTAATGGAACCACAAAAAAGCAATCCTAGTAATAAAAAGAAAACAAGAACACCTAAGTAAAGAAATAAAAAAAAACATTGAGAAAACCAGAAAAACTGAAAGAAAAACATACGGATAGGAGATTACATACACACACTTGTCAAACTAACACCATTTTTTATTATATCTGACACGACCTTCACATTTCCACCCTCACACTTTGTCTCCCTAATGAAATAATGAAAAAAAAAAACATGAATACAAAGAAAAGAAATGAAAACACACACACACACACACACACACACACACACACACACACACACACACACACACACACACTAACTAACTAACTAACACCTTCCTTATACCTGACACGTCTTCCATATTACATCCCTCACACTTTATTTCCTTAACTAAATAATAACAGAAGAAAAGTATGAAGAATAAAAAGAAAAAGAAAATACACACACACACACACACACACACACACACACATAACAAACAAACTAACTAACCCTTATACCTGACACGCCCTCCACATTTCCTCCCTCACACCATTTATTTCCCCAAGACAGAAAATGTACTTGAGATGTTAACATTTCGAGCTAATTGTGTCTCTCTTTATTTGAACAGGTGGAGGAGGAAGCCATAACGGGGAGGGAGGCCTTGGTGGAGTCGGAGGTGGTGGAGGAGGAGGAGGAGGTGGAGGAAGAAAAGTTGGAGGAGGAGGAGGAGGAGGAGGTAGTACTGGTAGCGGTAAAGAAGGAGGAAAAGGACCGGATGAAGGCGAGCTTGGGGCGTATTGGGAGCTGCTGGATGCTGAGATTAGACCAGTGAAACCGCTGCCCACTTGTCCTGAGTCTCAGAAGATATTCAATGAGCACAAGGAGGTAAGGCTGTGATTCTCCCCCTCTCTCTCTCTCTCTCTCTCTCTCTCTCTCTCTCTCTCTCTCTCTCTCTCTCTCTCTCTCTCTCTCTCTCTCTCTCTCTCTCTCTCCTACTCATTTTTTTCTCCAATCTGTCATCTACCTATCCTCCACTCCCTCTCTCTTTTCTCTCCTACTTTCCCTTTCATTTTTCTTTTCTCCCTTTTTTCTTTATAGATGTCTTTACGTGAATCTCCCTCTCTCTCTCTCCTTATTATTTTTCTTTCCAATCGAGCCCCACTCAAACCTTCTATAATACAACTAGGTAAATACACACACACACACACACACACACACACACACACACACACACACACACAGAAGCAGAGGTAGTATTGCCATTGGTATTGCCCCACCACCATCAGATATCCTGGTTTAGCACGCCTGGCCACCTTCCAGCTTATTGGCTCACTATTAAAGCCAATCTTATTAATCGTCTTATATTCTGGGACGTTTGGAAATAGAGAAAATGTTAGTCAAGCATAATGTTTTTTTGTCTTGAGTTTTATTTTTGATTGGTTCTCAGTAGAGTTCATTGTGGTTGGTAAAGGGAATAGAATGGAGTAGAATGAAATAGATTGCTGGTCAGCTGATACTTTGTTTTGTCCTTATTTTTCTGATGTTTAGAGAATGGTTTGTGGTAAGGGAATTGAAATTTTTATTATTTGTTTTAGCATTGAGAAATAAATAAGTAATGAACATTAAAATTCGATTCTCCCAGTAAATTTGTAGTCTTATACAACCTGTATTGTATATGCCATGAAACTGAGAGATTGCAAGAAACAGTAGACTTTTTGTGCACATCCCTTAACCACTTCAATACTCCTATACCTTTTCACCATGAGTATTTTGAATGTGACTAGACACTTTTATTGACATTAGGATAGGTGTATGGCAGTCAGAAGATTAACAGCCAGAATCTGTACTGTTTTAGCCCCCCACATGAGTTTCTGAAGCTGTATAAAATTTCTCAATAGTAACCAGAGTGAATATGAAACACACATTACTGTACCGAAGGGACTAAAAGTAAGACACAGAAAGGAGAGAGTGTCAGCACCAGGAGTAAGAGAGACATGAGGTAGCCAAGGCACTTTGTTTGACAGACATGACCACACTGGAAGAGAAAACTATTGTACGTGGAACAGCTTCCCTGCATCAAACATCTGCCTCGTGTTTACTAACATGTCCGTAATGAACCAAGACTGAGATGGGGTGGCTGGGGCAGTGCAGTGGTAGTGTATAGCAACAGAGTGATTCACAGCTTCCTTGTCTTCATCTCATTCTTGTCACTAAAGTCTGTATTCAGAAACACTCTGCTCTCTCTCACCATGACTAGTTTCCAAGGCCACTGAGATGATTAGTGGGATTTTTAAGAGTGTTTCTCCAGTTAATAATGTTGAAATCTTGTCAGTCTGTCTCTAGAATAGTAAACACACCTCAACAACTTGTGGCAATTTAAATAAAGCCTTTTGAAATAGTGGAGGTGAAGCACAAAGGTGTTTAAGGATATGAGTGTAAGAGAGATTAATGCCTTGTTCCTCCTTCCACAATTGCATCATCCATCTTGATTTCCACACAGCACAGTGCAGTGTTGGCAGGTGTCTCAGATGAATCTTGTCAACCAGAGCTACATTTATCCCTTCATTAGGCTCATTGAATTGCCTCTTGCCATCACAGTCTTTGTTTCTTTGTGACAGGAGACAACCTCACTCGGGGTTTCTTCTTTCTTTACTGAATATGTCACAGCCAAGCCTTCTGTTCCCCCAACACAAATAAGGAGATGAATAAGGATAGTTTCTGTGTGGAGTAGTGAATTCTTTCATCCCATCACCAAGTTAGCATACATTACTTCACACTTCACAACATTGATCTACTTACTTCTCCACTACTCTGTGATTGCTCTTTGTCACAGTGCCTTGACGATCTCACCCTGACACAGTGCCATTTATTTCAAACATTAGTAAGAATATCCGTGAACCACAGGGTGTCTATGGCCACACCAAGATGCAGCTCCTATCCATCCTGTCTCAGTTTTAGTTCATTTTAGCCACATTTGTAAACACAAGTCAGATGTTTGAGGCTGGGAAGCTGTTCTGCACGTGATACTTGTCTTTCCCCCTCAAACAAATTTGTCAAGTCAGGTACCTATATCTTGGACATCATTTTATACCATGTCTGATAAACTTCTACTGTGTGTTCTTCAGTTGTTTTTTTGAGTCATTCATCAGATTCTAATTCATTTTTGCATTGAACTTGACTCTTGCATCTATCTCCTTTTTCTGTGTCATCACTTCACATAGTTACAAGATGACATGAGACATGTTAGCGGTGATGAATAACATGGTGATGAAACTTACACCGGCCACCTCTCCTCAGATGGCTGGCAAGTACCTGGTGCTGCAGCAGGAGATCTTCAACCTGAGACAACGAAAGACTGCCTTGGAGGAGAAACTGTCCCAGGCAGAGAAGCTGGAACGCATCGGGAACCAGCGCTACCAGGACAAGATTCAGGAGCTGGAGAGCAAGAAGGTTTGTGGCTCGTGGCTTTACTTGTGGCTGTGCTTGCTATGGCAGAGAGGGTGGAAGGTTGGCTTGAGTGTTAGGTCCATATTCAGAAACACTTTGCTCTCTCACCACTCTTTCTAATGTTAATAAGATTTTCTAATCACACAAAACTCAAGGTAAAAATGTGTCCCAGTACTGAAGGGGTTAAGTTAAGGAAAAGTCTAGCTGAAAGGAAATATCTCAACTAAACTAGTAAGGGGAAAGAAATATATGTATTGCAAAGATCTTTATTTAGCCAACTGCATACATTATAATTATCAGCCTAGTTTCTACATAGAGGCACAGTACATACTTTCAAAGAAATTTCATACATTTTATAAACCTGGTAGGATTTCTTTAATGATATAAACATATTCTAGTCAATGTAAGGAATGTATCTGTCTATCAAAGGATTTAGCAGAGATAAGAATTAATTGCACAGTCACATACACACTTTCTCAGAGTAAACCTAGATCTACATTAGCAAGGTGATTTTCTCATAAATTATAATGTATTTCTTCATTAATTTGTGAGCTGTTGAGTCACCAAAACTCTGAATCTTTTGTTTCTTATCAACACACACAACAATGCAACAGTGTCAGTCTGTCTGTTTGTAGGTTGCTTTGAAGGAAGTACGTTTCCAAGACCTTTGTTGGGCCCATGAAATTTTAAGATCCTTTGTCTTGAGTGATGGTTAGCGCATTAATATTTATCCAAACTCCTGACTTTTATTGTTTTGATCCTTTAAGCTACAGAGTAAAGTATTAGAAAGTATGGAAATAGCACATGAACAATACTACATCCCTATATACAAGACATTTGTAAGTACATCACTAAAATTATGAACACCTAGAAGAAGACAGTGCTTTGAGACTCACTGCTTGTACCCCCCTCAGGAAAACCTACGACACACTCACAGCAGACTGAGGCAACAGCTGGAGCAGATCCACACCATGCAAGAGGAGCAGCGGCAGAGACAGCAGCAGGAGGAGGAGGATGGCGTAGGGGAGCCCACCCTGGACCTCTCCCTCACTCCTCCTTGAAGCCCTGCACTGTATCCTCCCAAGGGTGTGAGGCAACTGGTGGTATGTGTTCCTCCCTGACACAGATGGAGGGATAGGAGACAGAAAGGGAGGGAGGGAGATGGCTTGTGGGTGAAGGAATGAAGGGAAGGCAGTGATGATTGTGGGTCCAGAGTGTGTGGTTTGTGAGTCTGTCTGTCTGTGTGCATGTGTGTGTGTGTGTGTAGGTCAGTAGAAGCTATGGACTTCTTTTTATGTCTCTGGCAAGGCAAAGGCTCAAGAGGGATGGATAAAAAAAGGATAAAAACAGTGCAAGTATTGATGATTGAAAAGCCAGTGTCCAGTAGTGCTGTGAAGGAAATTATGTCATTTCTGGAGGTTTTCTTCACGTGTTTGCTCAAGAGTACAGACTTGAGGCAATAATGGAAGTAATAATGGTGTTGTGAGAGGAGAGGAGAGGCAGCGGCAGTGATGGAGGTGGTGGTGCTGGTGCTGTGTTGATGTGAGAACCAAGTGCCTCTCTCTCCTTCTGACCAAAGCTGGTGTTCAGAAATTATTTGTATTATTAAGTTACAGATTATTTATTTCACTTTTCTGAGTACATTTTGCATGATTTGGTGTAAAGTGTCGTTGATTTTTTTTATATATATTTTATGTATAACTTGGCTTTTTACCATATGTGTTTGTATATGTGTATGTATGTATGTGTGTATGAGTTTAGTTGTTTATAGGACATTTTGTATCATTTGTGTATGTAGTATGGCGATGTAGCTCACGAGAAGTTTACCGTGTTAGTCAGTGGAGAAAAATAGATGACGCAATAGATCTCAGTTGAAGATATGCAAAAAGAAAAAAAAATGAATATCAAGAAGCATCACATCAGATCTTAGTGGTGTGGAAGTGAAGTAATAGAGGCATTATAGGTATTAGTACAGTGAGGGAGTGCAAAATCAAAACAGAAATGGAATGCAGTAAGCCCCACTTAAGGCCACAGCTCACAGACACGGCAGGAAATTGTTGGACATTCCTCACAGGTCACAGAAAATGAGTGAATGTGTAGCCTGGTCTTGAGTGGCACTTGGTGAAATAGGGATGGATTGTGGAGTAATTTGATAGAGTGCTTGGTGATGTAAAGGTGGGATGAATGGATGAGTAAGTGGCTGCAAGTCTTAACTCCTTCAGTATTGGGTCACATTTTAACAAGTTTTGGATATGATTAGATTTTATTGATCCCCACATGAGTTTCTGAAGTTGTATAAAATGGAGAAATAATAAGGAGCATAAATATGGAAATGCATCCCAGTCCTGAAGGGGTTAAAAGGGACAGTGATGGCATGGTTGGTGCAGATGTACTGAGTTGGTTGGTAGAAAGGGAGATGCTGGTCTTCATCCTGCCCATGTGAGGTATACAAGTTAGTCATTAATCATTATTTCTGGCTGTTTGAAGGTCCTCTTTTGTTTCAACTAAGAAATTGACTTTTTATTGAATTACTTGCTGAATTTGAGATCATTTAATTTTTTGGTTGATGTTTGTCTTGTGAGGGATGAGTCAGAGAAACCATTGGTTCAGTGAGGTTTACTAAAGTCTTCTTGGGCAATGATGATAATTGTCATTGTGACTGGTGTGAAACTGGCCTCCTTCCATCTCATTACTATTGCTAAGTTTGTCATCTGAATAAAGACAATTTTAGTGAACCATTTGTATGTCAAGGCCAGACAGAATTCACCCCCACCATGCTCATGACAATTCCTGCACCACTTGTGTGTTATGAATGAAAACTTCAGGATGAATTTGTTTGCATTTTATTGTAGGGAAATTGTAGTACAGGGGAGCCACTGTTATGGTTAAGTGCCCATCTTGCAACCTGTCTCAGCATTTCATATTGTGATGTTCATGTGTGTGTGTTTTATGGTGATAGTGGGTGACTGTGGTATGTAAACATACTGTGGGTGTGTGTGTTTTATGGTGGGGGAGGGGCTGTGGTATGTAAACATACTGTGGGTGTGTGTGTTTTATGGTGGAGGAGGGGCTGTGGTGGGTGACTGTGGTATGTAAACATACCGTGGGATCTGGAGAGAGAGAGAGAGAGAGAGAGAGAGAGAGAGAGAGAGAGAGAGAGAGAGAGAGAGAGAGAGAGAGAGAGAGAGAGAGAGAGAGAGAGAGAATGAATGAATGAATGAGAATTGTTGTGTGTGTGTGTTTTTTGGTGGGGGAGGGGCTGTGGTGAGTGACTGTGGTATGTAAACATACTGTGGGGGACATACTGTGGGGTCTGTGGGATGTGGAGAGAGAGAGAGAGAGAGAGAGAGAGAGAGAGAGAGGTCACAACTAAGTGCCATAAAAAAACAACACAACTGATGGTCATGCAATACTTCCTATGAACAGTCAGGCTGCCTTCACTGCGGCACTTTCAGGGAACAGGAAACTGCAGATGCATAGATAGGCGGAGAGCCTTGGAGATGATGTCGAGAGGTGTTGTATGATGTCCAAACCAAAAGGAAGAAAAGTGTTCTTGCTGGGTGGTGGTGGTGGTGGCAGTGGGACCTCAACACGCATTCACAGCTTGCCAGTTGATGGTGACGGTGGTGGCAGTGGTATCTGAAATGCGTGGAATACTTGTGAAGGCAGCCTAATTGTAAAGTCATATTTCAACTACACGTTTTTACATATTTCTCCATTTTAAAGCATTATTTACAACAATTAGTTCATTTTTTACAACGAAGATATTTTTTGTTAGTGTTTCTTCTGTAAGCTTTCCTAAGTGTGTGCGTGCGTGTTAAATGACATGAAATGCTGAAAAGAAACTGTATGTATTAATTTTAATTTGTAGAAGCAGCAGCAGGCGCCTAAGTGTGTAGACATGCAAATGACAATTTTATACAAGTTATAGTTTCTCTAACTGTTGATGTGATATGAAAGAAAAATATAGGAAAATAAACTATTCCAAAATTACACATTGAATGCAGTGTACCTCATGAGAGAGAGAGAGAGAGAGAGAGAGAGAGAGAGAGAGAGAGAGAGAGAGAGAGAGAGAGAGAGAGAGAGAGACAGGCCAGTGTATGGCATGGCAGTATCTATTCCTAACCAGACAAGGATGTTTCTTTAGGGGAATTAGGTGGTGATCTGGGAGAGATTAATTATATGACAGTTGTATTATTCTACCAACCTTGACTACATTAAATACACAACCACAAGCCTTTAACCCCTTCAGTACTGGGACACCTTTATTCTGAGTTCTGGGTATGATTAAACAATTCTATTAACATTAGGAAGGGTCTGTGGAAGTCAGAATCCCATTAACAGAGATTCTTAAGTAAATTTTTCTTACACAAATTTCTAGTGTTAAAATCCATCTTAACATGAAATTGGTATTGTATTTTAGCCATTATCTCATCAGCAACTTCAGATTTACTACCGATGAGATAAATAAAGTACAACACCAATTTTGGGAGGTTAGGATGGGGTCTAAGACAAGAAATTCATCTAAAAAAAGTCACAAACTTCAGAAGGGTCTATCCGTGTCAGAAGATCAATGCCCCAAGTCTGCATTATTCTAATCCCCACATGAGTTTCGGAACCCATATAAAATCACAAATAATAAGCAGAAAATAATGAAAATGTGTCCAGTACTGAAGGGGTCAATTATTACTCTATTCTTTTGGCTCTCCTCCAGTCAGCTGTAATGACTTATGCTAGTTAAAACACATGGGAAGTGACAAAATAGTGCATCTGGGCAGGCTATTGGCAACTCAACTGGCCTCTATGCAGTGGTAGAACAGTCTTCCAGTTACAGCAATAAAACTCAGTGAGAACTTGATTGCACTCTGGATGAACTGTCCCATGTAAAAGTTTTCACAATGTTTCATTACATTCTAAAATTCTACTTCTATTCTCTCCATACATTTGTATCTGATGTCTGCTTCTAATCTGGGAAGTAATCAAGAAAATTTGCTTACCCCTAAACAAATGATTATCAAATACACATACCAATGTGTAAGTCTTTCCTATGTGAAATGTAACACAAGGCAAGAAGAAAATGCAAGATGAAACAAAGCTAGCTATCTAAACACCAGACTGGTAATCCCTCACAAAGCACAGAATCATTCACACTTCAGCCTTGTTGACCCTTAGTAGAAAAGAAGAGTCTTGCAGATCACCATACTACACCCCAGAAGCTTAGGAACAGCATAGCAAAGCCTGACAACACACACAAGACAAGGAAAAATCTATAACAACTTTTCACTCCCTTACTACAATGCCTCTAGAGATACATCATGATAGTACAAGCTGAGGAAAGGTAGGGTGTTTGTTGTATGTGATGTGCTAGTGTAGAAGAGAGAGATGCTTTATAATGAAGTGATGGTAGCAGGGCAGGGGATGGCAATTAGGATGTGACAGGACAGCTGCTTGGAACAGTGGGCTGGATGGCAAGTAATTAGTTGTTGGCCTTTGTTATGTTAGGTCCAGTAAGTTGTACTATACTGTGTTATTGTATTATTTGTATATATTATACATTGTATTTTGTACTAATAAGAATAAACATTTTCCACGAATGAAGCTTTTAATTATCCCCTTCTGATTTCATTTACTAAGTTAAGGTGTGGTTATCAGAGATGATTTATGTTTAGCATGTATTATAGTACAAATTCATGGGGTGGATAAGTAAGTGAATAACAACAGATAAGAATCACAATTTTAAAAGAAAAAGTAAGGCCATTTACTGTGATCATAAAATGCTTAGAGTTCACAGCTGTGGAAAAGATGATCTAGTGTTGAGTGGCTATTTGTGTGTGGCCGTCACATGGCAAGTATTACCCTTGGCACACGTTGAGACACAAGTGACACAGGCAATAAAGCACAGACGACAGGCTTTCTTAAATTAGAAGTTGTGGCCAATACATTACTAACTGCACACCACACCTATGCTGCTGTGTTCTCCTGTTCAAGCTGGTGTGTCTATACTATCATAATACTGTATACAAGAATAGGCAGGAACTACCAAGAATAGGTGGGAACAAGCAAGAATAAGTGGGAACTAGCAAGAATAAGTGGGAACTAGCAAGAAAAGGAGAGAACAAGCAAAAAATAGAAGGGAACAAGCACAAATAGGAGGGAATGGACTAGCACTATAAGCAAAAAAACCTTGCAAAACACCACCAGCTGACAGCCAAGCACTGGACCATACAGTTGATGGTCTTGGGTATCCCACAGTGCTCCAGCATACACCACCACCATCACCACACAAAAGACTACAATAGTGAAGAGATGATGAAGGAAGCATCATAAAAAAAGTTTAGATAGAAACTAAGTGCAAATGCAAGTCTTCCTATTGCAAGAAGTACAGCAGCTATAACAAAGTCTGTGACACTCTGAAGGGCAAGATTGACCAGCATTTTAATCAAGCTCTTCAGTGAATCATAATAACAATGATTATAATTAAAAGAACACAGCACATACTTCCTTTGACATATAAAAAAATTATGTTACAGGTACTAGCTTCTCTCTCTCTTTGAAACACATTCACACAATATTGTGAACTAACACTAACGATGGTAGTAAATGTAAAACAGTGCCATTGGATGAGTGGTGAGTGTAGTAGTGAGTGGTAGTGTTCAGTGTAGCGAGTGGTAGTGTTCAGAGTGTAGTGTTGTGTGGAGGTGTGTAAACAACCTTTGGGACACTCACTGCCATGACGCTGCCAGCTGCCTCACACTTGCTTGGCCAGTGGTTGGCAGTGGTTGGGTTTGACAGAGGCAGTGTAGCAGGCCATGAAGGCAAGGTTGAGGCACAGGAGAAGAGGAGACAGTAGCAAGGGCAGCCAGTGGTACCAGGTAGTGCCCTCAGACCACACCAGCCTGCAAAAATGGGTCTGTAGCAGTGAGGCATGTCTGGGTGTTGACAGAAAGGATGGAAGACTCTGGCTATGAAGTAGATGTAAACTTCAGGGTTATATAATCAAGGTTACCTAGCAATTAACCTACATGCAGAGAAAATAATTGAATAAATTTGAACTCTTTACCAATCTGAGAGGAAAGCAATGTTCAGCAGGGTACACCCTCTAATTTACTTCTGTTGGTGTTGGTTTGGTCACATCACCTACACCTGCACTGGGGTCATATGCTGCACTGCATTTTTCCCTAACAACCCAGACTCTACCTATCCTCCTTCCTATAACTTTGAGGGAGATCTTTAATTATACTTTGACTTTTCTTTAGCAAATTTTTTTAATGTTATTGGCTAGTGGTCCTCTAACACCACCACCACAACCACCACCCACCACACAGAAAGCAACACCATCTGCTCCAGGAAGACGAGGAACTGATAGAGCCATGCCTGGGCCTGAGTGGCCTTCACCCCCCCGACGTCCACAAAGGTGAAGAGGAACACAAGGCCCATCATGGCACTGTACAGCACGTCATCCAGCTGGTGGCAAGGGCCCAGGCGGCGGTCGTGGGCGAAGAATGCTCGGCTGCAGGTGGTGCGTGGATAACATACCAGCTGAGGGGAGGGTATATGTCAGTGAGGTGTAAGAGCATAGCAGTTATTTCTTTCATGTTCTAAATCACAAATACCTCAAAATAGCATTAATTAACACAGGTGAGTGATTTTCTGGTAGTATTAACCCCTTCAGTACTGGGACACATTTTTATCATGACTTTTTATTGAAATTAGGGACGGTCTATGGAGGTGAAAAGATTAATGGCAGAGTCTTCACTATCTTAATCCCCCAAACACAAGTTTCACCAGATAGTGAGCCGAATAAATATGAAAATATGTTATGGTACTGAAGGGGTTACAAGTACATCTCCCAGAGGTGATAATGGTAATACTGTATTCACCTGCACCAGAATCCAGCAGCTCATCAGAAGCCAGTGGAGTGCGATGACAATAAAGAAAATGACCACCGACTGAGAGGCAAACAGGGCAAAACTCATCACCTGTCGGGCAGAGAAGAGGATTGACTGAATGACTAACTTGAGACACCACACATTACACACCTGTCACCATCACATGATAGAAGCAAGGATTAAATAGCCAAGTAGAGAGTCACAGATGGGACAGAAGCCATTGGAGAAGACACATACAAGATGACAATTCCAGATTGAAAGGATATAGTGAAGGGAGAAGTAGCAGCAGCAGGAGCAGTGACTCTGAAGACCTGCCACCTGTGCAGTTGACTCACCTGAGAGACAATGGAGCAGAAGTGGCCGAGGGTGAGCAGCACCTGGTCCAGGATGGAGAGGTTGGACAGGCTTGGTTCAGTGAGGTGAGTGGCACGCACGAAAGAAGAGACGGACCAGGCCAGTGTGAGCAGTGACGACCACTCCGAAAAGATCTGCACCACCACTGCAACACCAACACAATGGTAAGTGACGGTAGGGACAGGTGGTGTGTGTTCAATGATGGAATAAGTTGGTGTCCATTATGTCAACTTTTTGCCTTCACAACAATTGCATTATGGCTCTAGGAAGGGAGACGTCAAACTAGTGTAATAATGTACATGGCAATGATCTATCTATCTATCTATCTGTCTAAATATGGTGTATGTTGTACACTGTTTTGTATATTTTGTGAGCAGGGCATAACTGTTAATACGAATGAAAAATTTCTTATCAGATCCAAATATAATTTATCTAACTATTGTGTATAATACAATGAAATGAAAATGTTTTGTGAAGGCATAAGGAAAGAGCCAGTAGTGGAAACAATGAATTTGTTTCTAGGCAGTGTTGGCTCCAAGAGAGGACTTGGGCCCCTAATAATGACCCAAGCCCCACTCAGCCCCCATAATAATATGATAATTATCTTAGTTTTTATTGAGCAATTCAACATCAATAGTTGATTTTGATACTGCCTGTTCAATGTTGGTTAGCTTTCTTGATGGGTAACATAATTACAGCCGTGACCTCACTTGATCTCCACAGCCAGACAGCCGTCAGAAACAGCACCATTGAGCAAAGCTTGGGCCTGGTACTGTACCCTGAAGAGCTAAACACGCCGCTTACAGACAGTGTGTGGTGTGTGCGTTGGATGGGTGTGAGTACTCACGGGTCTGGCTGAAGTGTCCCTGGCGAGTCTGGGTGGGCAAGGTGCGAGCCATGACAAACAGGTTGAGGATAAGCAGAGGCGCTGCCTGGGAGAGCGCCAGCAGAAGCTCCACATTGGTGGCGTCCCGCTCGGCATGGATCCATCGCGCCACATACCCGCCGCCTCGCCCGTAACATTCTGCAGGAGTCATGAACCACCATCAGTAATTCCATCATCCCCATCACCACGGTAAAAACAAGACATATCAACTAAATAGCATTAGATATGTAACTGGCTCCACCAAGGCAATCTCTGAGTGTAGTGTAATATGAAGCAACAACACAAGCCGACACGGCCATTGCGTAGTACATCTCGCCCATCATCCACATATACCTGTCCTTGTACTTGCACTACACAAATAATTGATAGCCGGTCTTCACGTACTAGTAAGAGAGAGAGAGAGAGAGAGAGAGAGAGAGAGAGAGAGAGAGAGAGAGAGAGAGAGAATCTTGCAGCTCCGATTTCTCACGACACTGCCTCACTCACTAAACACGCACAACCACCCACACTACGTGCATATACGAGACATAAAACCTAACTTCATAGTGAATGCAATATATAATGGACTGAATCTGACTGGCCTTTCCTTGCTGACTGATGAGAAATGCGCAGAGCTTGGTACTGTGAAGAATACACCATAACGAGTACCCTCAACCAACTTGCCGTGATGGGTGGCGAGCACCAGACACCAGTGCGTTAAACTTATCACTATTCTAAAGAGGGTAGTTTAGCTAGACAAGATTAAATATCCAGACTAATTTAGTGGTAAACTTCTATGTAACTTTTTTTCCATTACTTCTCTGGAATATGCACGTTTCGTCCATTCCCTGAACTGGCAACTCAATTTGACAAGCAGTCCACCACGTCCGTAATGCCATAACGATGCTACCCTTTCCTGCGTCATTCCAGGCACACACATCAACTAATGCCACACGCGGGGAATAATAAAAGAACCCCCAGTTGAAACTGAATATAACATCACAAACAAGTCGTAATGAGTCCAATACCAATCTCATTAAATCTACACAGCTGGTCTAAGCACACACACAGCCACACAACAGCCAGCCAACCACCTCACCATGCAGCCGCTCGACCGACTCTTCCACTATCCTCTACATATACACTGGCTTACCATACACATGTCCCTAACACCAGCAATGACGCAAACACCACTATTCAAGCGGCGGGGAGTGAACTGACCCTTCCACCATGACAGCAGGCTGACACTGGCGAAATTGGCCTATCACAAGGGGTTTGCGCCTCTGACTTCTGACCAATCACTATACGCCACAAGGAGGGGCATTTAAGAAAACGGGATTATTTTATGTGTAACTAACACACTGCATGTATAAATCTCCAGCCTTAGTAGTAGTAGTAGTAGTAGTAGTAGTAGTAGTAGTAGTAGTAGTAGTAGTGGTTTATTGACAAAATTTGGGTATACAACAAATTTAGCTTTCAAGAAGTCTACAAATAACATCAAAAAAAGAAAAAAAAAAGAATAGGCATATAAGCTGATAATCTCGTGACATTGGGGTTATATAATCTCATTTTCTACAGCTACCACTACCACCGCTATCACCACAACTACTAGTGGTGGGTCACCTGAAGAACACCGGCGAGGGGCGCTACAGACGGGTGCACGGCAGACAGGGACGGCGGCAGAGGCGTGGGCTTCGCAGGGCTGGTCACGGGCAGCCTCCAGCATCACTTTGTCCACCGGGGCGCCCTCCAGTATAGTTTCCGCTAGGCTTTTGTGTCCGTAATAAATGATGTCCACCTGCCTGCAACACCAAGTCGTATCAACATCACCACTGCCATCACCACGGGGCCATATCACTACCAAGGCCCCTCAACAACCACTATACTACTACTATCATCAACACAAGGCCCTCTCACCATTACTAGGCACCATAACACCACACCACAGGACAGTCATTACGAGGCATTGGAACCATTATTTCTGCCGTATCATCACCACCACTATTTCAACATCACCACCACCAACACGTACTAAGTTATTGTCATTTATCACCATCATCACCATAAATCACGATCACACACACATTACTTCTCCATCCCCATTTCTACTACTACCTTCCCCCTCTCCCACCACCACCACCACCACCACCTCGCCGCTGCCCTCACCTTAATATGGGGGCCTGCAGGAGTACATGCCCGCCCAGCCTGGCCCCCCACACCCACACGGAAGCGCGGGCGTGGCTGTTGAACCCGTGGCACCAAATTTCGTCAAACCAGTACCAGTAGAGACTAAAACCATTCACAATGACCAGGGGCGCCACTGTAGGGGGGAGGAGGAGGAGAAGGAGGAGGAAGTGGTGGAGGGGGAAGAGGAGGAGGAGGAGGAGGAGGGAAAAGAGGAAGAACAGAGTTGGTAAGGATTTTTTGAGTAAGAGATAGATGAAGGTAAGGAAGGGAAGGATGAAATATAGTGAGAGGAGAGGAGAGGAAAGAGAGAAGGAGGAAGAGAAGGAGGGGGAGGAAGAGAAGAAAGAGGAGCATGAGGAGAAAAAACAGAGATAGTAAGATTTTTAAAGCAAGAGGTAGAGTATGAGGAAGAGGAAGGGAAGGGTGAAATATTGTAAGATTATTATCAGGGAGGGGGAAAAGAGGGAGGAAGAAAAAGATGGTTAGTACGAATTCAGTTGTTTGACTCTCTCTCGACTACTATTTTTTTGTTTGTTATTAGATGTTTCCAATATTAAAAAAAAATTTGTTCTGAAGATTATTCAACAATCTCTCTCTCTCTCTCTCTCTCTCTCTCTCTCTCTCTCTCTCTCTCTCTCTCTCTCTCTCTCTCTCTCTCTTACTACCCAAGTGTCTCATATGTTTCACTATCTCTGGGACAAACCCCCTTGCCTGAGGCCTCACAGGGAAGCGCCACTCGGCCCCACCACCACCAGCACACAATCCCACAACTGACCCCGGGTTACCTAATAATGGACGCCTTCCATAAACAAGACAGGTGGCGTTTATGTGGGATTAACATGGGGCCAGCCAGGGAAGACATGTACTGTGGGGGGGAGAGAGACTGTGTGTGTGTGTGTGTGTGTGTGTGTGTGTGTGTGTGTGTGTGTGTGTGTGTGTGTGTGTGTGTGTCAAAATTACGTTGCATTAACAAAATTGTGTTTTTGTTAACGCTTGTCATAATTTCAGTCCCAGAGAGAGAGAGAGAGAGAGAGAGAGAGAGAGAGAGAGAGAGAGAGAGAGAGAGAGAGAGAGAGAGAGAGAATACCTCACGAATACATATTCTTTGCACACCATTTCACTGAAAAAAGCAACACAAACCTAACAACACTTATACCAAGTCTAAACATGAACAACCTCACATCCTACCCTTCAACAAACACCTTAGCCACACTTAACACACCCCATACCCTCCTCAAACACCTCAATCACACTTAACACACCCCAAACCCTTCCCAAAACACCCCAGTCACACTTAACACACCCCAAATCCTTCCCAAAACACCCCCAGTCACACTTAACATACTCCAAACCATCCCCAAATACCTCAGTCATACTTAATACACTCCAAACCCTCCCCAAAACACCCCAGTCACACTTGATACACCCCAAATCCTTCCCAAACACCCCCAGTCACACTTAACATATCCCCGAACTTTCCCAAACACCCCCAGTCACATTTAATACACTGTAAACCCTCCCCAACTTTCCCTCTCCCCCTTGGTGACTGACCCAGCAGCAATAAGGAGGCGAGGAACCAAGGCCTGGCAGCGTGGTCATCGTATAGGTAGTAGGTAACGAGACCATCGGAGGCCAGCTCGAAGTAGAAGGTCGCGATGGACACAAGGCCGCTCACTGCGTCCAGCCACTCAAACTCCAGGGTGTCCTCCGGCTGGGTCACGTACTCCAGCCCCTGCCGAGGTCATGTCAGGTCAGGAGTTGTTTGGGGAGATGATGATGATGATGACTATGATGATGATGATGGGGAGGAGGAGGAGGAGGAGGAGGAATACAAATGAATACAAAGGAAGTCCAGACTGCAAAAATCCGAAATCATTACTGTTTGGATAACCATTCTATTGTAAGTATTAATGGGAGAAACAGGATAGCACAGAAAAAAAAGGAGGAGGAGGAGGAGGAGGAGAAGGAGGAGGAGGAGGAGGAGGAGGAGGAGGAGGAGGAGGAGGAGGAGGAATAAGAGACAAAGAGGAGAAGAACAAGAATAAGAACAAGAAAAAGAGAAGAATAAAAGATAAGGAGGAGAACAAGAAGAATAAGAACAAGAAAAAGAGAGGAATAAGAGACAAGGAGGAGAAGAACAAGAGTAAAAACAAGAAAAAGAGCTTGAAAAAGAACAATAACACAAACAAGAACATAAACAGCAGGAAAACGAAAAACTCAGCAAAGTAAAAAAGAGAAAAAAAAATCCCTTCACCTTAATTGAACCACGCGAGTAAATTGGGTAATTGACGTGTACAAAAAATAATGATTGAAATGGATAAATTTCATCATGCACACGGAGGGATGGCGAGGCGGTGAGTGCACGACAGGTAATAATGATGACAGAGGATCACTTGGTGGTGGTGGTGGTGGTGGTGGTGGTGGTGGTGGTGGTGGTGGTGGTGGTCGTGGTGGTGGTAGTGGTAGTGGTGGTGATGATGGTGGTGGTAGTGGTGGAAAAATACATGAATACGATAACTGCTATTCCTGCTGTTGCTGCTGCTGCTGCTGCTGCTGCTGCTGTTGCTGCTGCTGCTGCTGCTGCTGCTGCTGCTGCTGCTGCTGCTGCTGCTACTACTACTACTACTACTACTACTACTACTACTACTACTACTGTCACTACTACTACTACTACTGCTACTACTACTACTACTACTACTACTACTACTACTACTACTACTACTACTACTACTCACTAAATTCCTGTTAGTCATTGATTTTCTTTCTCTCTCTTCTCTAAGTCACCCCACGTTAGTTTTAAAGCATGACACTAAATTTGAAGTATCCCTCCCTTCTCTCTCTCTCCAATATAATCACTGACTTCCTACACAGTGGACGCAAGGAATCTGTCTGTCTGTCTGTCTGTCTGTCTGTCTGTCTCCTACTTCTCCCAGTACCACCACCATCACCATCCTAATGATAATCCATTTCCTTCAGTATCGCTACATAACCTCACCTCTTTCAGTTCCTTAGTGATAAGGTGACCCGCTTCACTCGTCACGTCACAGAGCTGCTCCGCCAACTCCGCCGCGCTCTCTTCTGCAACAGACGGACACAAGATCATACGGGAATCGGCCACAAATCACCACCATCACCACCACCACCACCACCAGTACTTAGAAACGACTTGCTTTCTCACCATGACAATTTTCACAGAGACGACTACCAGGGATTTCAAGACAGTTTCTTCTTTTAATGAACTAGAAATTATGCCAATCTATCATCAGAATCCTAAAAATGCTCTTAAAAACACGAGGATCTTCAGCTAAAGCTCTTGGAACGCAGTGATGATGAGAGAAAAGCGTTTAAGAATGTACTTCCTAGTCTACATGTGGGACTCCGAAAGACAATAGCTGTTGTTGTTGTTGTTGTTGTTTGTTGTTAGGGAGAGAGTGTGAGGAGAAAGCCTTCTCACTTTTCTATCCTGTTCTCAAGGTATCCTCTCTCTCTCTCTCTCTCTCTCTCTCTCTCTCTCTCTCTCTCTCTCTC
>CM035198.1:5980880-5995517 GCA_020233015.1 Callinectes sapidus | reverse complement strand
ACTGTATGTAGCTTAATCACGGAACACACTGTATATTGTAACAGCAGATCTGGGCGAAGACAGAGCCAGCGGATTCCCGTTTAGTGTGGGAGCACAGTCGCACTGCCCGTGCCCGCAGAAGCGTTCAGTTAGGAAAGAGAAGGCAGTCAGGAAAGGTGTCTGTCACTCTTGCTCCCCGATCAGACCCGTTTTGTGCCTGTTCTGTGGCTTGGCTATAGAATGGGGTGTAGGGCTATTCAACGAGCTAATGAACGTAAAGAGAAATATTTTAACGGTTTGTCAGGAAGCCCCTGCCCTATTAGATGAAAGCCAAGCTCAGTTTTGAATATATGCTAAGCCGTTAGAAATGGCCTCATGTCCCCTGGCTTAAGGGGCCCATACACGTTCAAAAAAAGCGTCAAAATTTTGCATCAAAATTTTGATGGAAAATTTTGATGCTTAATAGCCCACACACGTTTAGGCGTTTTTCCATCAAAATTCACTATCGTCAAAATCTTCGAGATGGATGCATCAGTGGCCATAGCACTAGTGTTCGCATTGGACTCTGATAAACCTCCTGGTAAACGTCGGAAATGGTCAAAAGACTGGTTTTTAAAACGGGAAACCTACGGACACGTCAACCTCCTCCAAGAATTACGTGTTAACGAACCAGAGGACTTCCGTAACTTCTTTCGAATGGATGCGCCATCGTTCGATGAGTTACTCGGCCTTGTAGAGCCATTGATAAGGAAAGAAGACACCACCATGCGTCCATCCATATCACCAAGTGAACGCTTGTCCATCACACTCAGGTACCTGGCGTCTGGAAATTCCTTTGAAGACTTGAAGTTTCTGACAGCAAGATCTCCGCAAGCGATTGGAAAGTTGGTTATTGATACCTGCGAGGCCATCATCCTTTGTCTGAAGCGTCAGCAGACTGTAAAGGTAAGTAAGGTCGTAAATAACTTAAAAACATGTACCGTTTGTGAAACTTTATTGTTATACCATACTGTTTGTGAAACTTTGTTATACAAAAGCAATGAAAATGAAAATCAACTGAGAACACGTACTATCTGTTAAACTTGTACATGAACAAGATATATCAATCTTGACAGTCCAACACTTGTAAGCATAAAGGGGTATGACTGAAGTTACCAAAATACTGGGACAGGTTGCTTCCGATATTAGGGGATTCAGTTGCCACTTGCGAGAAATGTCCGCCCTGGTAATTGTTCATGAAAGCAGGTGCAGAGTCAGACTGAACTTGGTAGTGGCCAACAGAGACACATGGGGTACTGCATTGACTGCTGGATGGGGTTGTGGTGTTGGCATTAATTTGCACCGAATTTCTTTGCAGCGTGCCGCATCGAGCTTCAAACAATATGTCGTTTATGGCTTTTTTCGCAAACAGCTCTTGTGTGGCATCCAAACAGTTCAGTTCATGCGCCCATGTCTTTGCTTGGCTCAGGTACCGGTCCTCCGGCTCAGTTAACCGTGCTTTTGCCAATGACAGGAGTTCCGCTTTCTCGGCTTCCGTGACTGGCTTGCGTTTTCTGCCTAGAGATACGGACGGACTGGAGGATGACTGCTTCTACGGCATGGTCAGTGGGCGTGTAATCGCTGGAAGTGACCCCTCACAGTTCTCGCTTTCTCTTTCTTTAGTACCGTCTCCTGAGTCATCTCCATCCTGGAACAGAATAAAAAAAAATTAAAATAGAAAAAATTACTCTTGCGAGTACAAATCCACACCTCATAGCAACCCTATCATATAACGTTTTTCTACACTTTGTCCTTCTGTGACCTTGACCTTTGGCCTCATGCAGGCCAATACCATTTCCCGGAAAAATTATTAAAATTTAGCTTCACTTGCTTAAACGCCATTTGGTAGCGAGATCACAATTATTGTCAGTTTTCAGTAACAACCCTTAATTTCTTTTCAGATGCCGAAAACACCAGAAGAATGGATTATGACGAGTGACGCCTTCAAGTCGGCCTGGCATTTTCCTGTTTAGGTGCTATAGACGGAAAGCACATCCCGATAAAAAAACCAGTCAAGTCTGGATCCTTCTACTTCAACTATAAAAAGTGCTTCAGCATCGTACTCATGGGTGTCGTCAATGCCAATGATGAATTCATTATGGCAGACATAGGCGTAAATGGGCGCGTTTCCGATGGAGGAGTAATATCTGTAACTGAATTCGGCCGACGCCTTGAAGAAGCCGCTTTGAACCTCCCAGAACCAGAGCCCATCGTTCATAACGGAAGAAACATGCCGCACGTTTTCGTCGCCGATGATGCCTTTGCAATGTCAGAAAATCTTCTGAAACCGTACGGAGGCAAGTTAGATCATGACCAGCGAGTGTTCAATTATCGCTTGAGCAGGGCGAGGCGCGTATCAGAAAATGCTTTTGGTATACTGTCCGCCAGGGTTGGTGTAATTCGAAACACTATACAGCTGGAACCTGAAAAAGCAACGACGATAACGCTAGCATGCTGTTATCTGCACAATTTCCTCCGCAAGAAATCAAAACGCTACTTGAGGGCTGGAAATGTGGAATGGGAAGATGCAAATTACAATGTACAACCGGGGGACTGGCGAGAAGGTCAACATCAGCTGGAATGTCTGGAGATGTGTAGAAGTAGTACGCTGTGTGCGAGATTCTTACCGCCAATACTTCTGCAGAGAAGGACGTGTTCCTTGGCAAGATGCCAAAATTGCGTAATGATTTCGTGCAACCAGAATTGTAGGGACTGACTCTGGCCAGCTAGTGCGTGCTCGATACGCTGGACTCTCACAAATTCAGGGAACGCAAAATGAAGTTGCCGGCAAGACCGTGTGCATTTATTTAATATAGCTTTTCTATTATAATTATAGGTTATCTACAATAAGGGTTTTCTTTATCGATGTATCGGTTATCGAGACGATTAGTAAGTAGTTATACTTAGCAAAAATATAAATAGTCTAAAGACATGATTTATCAACAATACTTTATTAAATATAGTGTAAATATATTGTTTTTTTTTTTTCCTTTCCAAACAGTGTAATATTGGTGCGTAAAAGATAAGGTAACTGTAAAAAAATGGGAACTTACCACACTAAAAATAATTATCATCCCAAATATAAACACATTTGATAGCCTAGTCAATATTGTGTTAAATTACATATCTTTCATGATATTAGCTGCATTGGCAAATATGAAAATATGTTTGTGTTGGTAAATGTTTGCAATATTACTAGAATAAGTCCTCATTGTCAAAGAAAACATATCATAAACTAACCTGAATTGTTCCTTGTTTCTCGCTTGTGACGTTATCATCGCTAGTCGACAAGGTGCTTCTCGACTCGGCAGGAGTCTCCTGGTCTCTCAAGAACATCATAGCCTCCATGAACCACGCCCGTGACTCGTACAGATCTGCAGTTCCGGCACCTGATTTGGCACTTTTGTCCATTTTCCTAAGTTCATTGCGAAAATTTGTTCGCAGATTATTTATTTTTTTCTTCAGATCTTCTAATGTGGCGGAAGTAAAATTCTCACGATATTTCTGCAGTAGAATGTCATAGGCTTCGGCTTTCTTAGCACGATTGCTATAATCATCCGACTTAATTCTCCACAAGGCTGGCAAGGTCTGATAAACTCCTAAAACTTCCATCAAAAATTTCTTTTCGGCCTCCTTCACAGACATGTTGGCGATCCTATCTCCTCGTCAGTCACCTGCGAACTAAAAAGTTTGATCAAAATTTTGACAGGAGCCCACACACGCATCAAAAATTTGACGACTCGTCAAAACATATCAAACGGATTTGATCAATCAAAATTTTGCTTCAAATCTTTTTTTGACATCAAAACGTCCTACACACACTCAAATTTTGATGCAAAATTTTGACGCTTTTTTTGAACGTGTATGGGGACATAAGAAATCAACACAGAGAAAAGTTCCAGCACGCTATACAAATAATGGTGAAATTGTAGTAAAGTTAAAACACTTAAATCGGAAACACATCACTGATGTAACTCGCTTATTTCTTAGATTATTAGCCAGTATTCAAGGGTGCTGTAAATACTCATATATAATGTAAAACTATTACAATAAGGATTTTTACAATCCAGTATCCATATTATTACTATTCTACCATTACCACTGTTATTTATTACCAGCTACTCCAAAGTTATTACTTTTCTGGACTAATGATGCCATTACAATAATTGTAATGAGTGTCTACTCAATATTGCTTGTGTATTTTGATTCGGCTATATTGCTGCTGCTCCTCCTCCTCCTCCTCCTCCTCCTCCTCGTCCCCTCCCCTCCTCCTCCTCCTCCTCCTCCTCCTCCTCCTCCTCCTCCTCCTCCTCCTCCTCCTCCTCCTCCTCCTACTACTACTACTACTACTACTACTACTACTACTACTACTATTCCATTTACTTTTTTTTCTCTGCATATTTGGAGGGGCATAGTTATCCTTATTTACGTCTAATTTGTATTATTTACTGTATTTAATAATTCTAGTGTATGTACTGTATTAAGTTCTTATTAGTCTTTATACTGGACATGGAAAATCTATATAATGCTCTATATGATCGTCAATTTTCTCATAAAGCTTAAAATATGTTCGAAAAAAATTCAGGTCAGCGATATATTAATTCATTTTCTTGAAATTTTAATTTCTAGGACTACATAACAGCTATAGCAGTGATTCCCAACCTTTCCACCTCGAAGGAACCCCTGTAATATGTTTTCATATTCCAAGGAACCCCGATATATGTACAAGTATATATATATATATATATATATATATATATATATATATATATAGAGAGAGAGAGAGAGAGAGAGAGAGAGAGAGAGAGAGAGAGAGAGAGAGAGCGAGAGCGAGAGAGAGAGCGAGAGAGAGAGAGAGAGAGAGAGAGAGAGAGAGAGAGAGAGAGAGAGAGAGAGAGAGAGAGAGAGCCTGTATATAATTATACATTGTACTGACTGACACGTGCGAGTATGTTGGTGTCTGTAAAGTGCTTGTGACTTTGTTATTGAGTATAGGAATAATGAATTAATGTCACTGTCATTTTGTAATAGCACATCATTATTTTATGCCGGTTTCTCACGGAACCCCTGGTGATGGTCCGCGGAACCCCGGTTGGGAATCACTGAGCTATAGAGTGAATTTGTTGGCACAACTACCTTAATATTATACACATTGATATTTGATCACATGTTGAAATATTTTCTTGTCTGCTAAAATCACCAGATATAATTGCTTTTGCTGAGACTTGGCTTCAGGAACACAACAAACATCTTTATTCAATGGAAGGTTATAATTCATATCACTTAGTAAGGACTGAAAGATAATACAGGGATGACCATCTTAATTAACAATATGCCAAAGACAGCTATTGAAATAGTTTTGTTACATTAATGAATACATTGAAATCTGCTTTTTTAAATCAACATTGGGCATTTCAAATTTAATTTGTTATTTAAAGGCCTAATTTTAAGCATGTAGGTGTCAATGATTTTACGTTCATCGTAAATGACTTGTTGAATAACGACAATTTAAAACTTGATAAATCTTTACTTATAAGAACTTAAGTATTTTGTTAGAATTCTCTACTTATGTTTGTACTAATCTTTTCTTAATTCTGTGCCATCTTTAGATTATTTACCCCACATATCCACACCCTTTTTTTTGCTTTACTCTGAGCTTTGTTAATTAACCTTCTCTGCTTGATCAAATCTGGATAAATTTTTGCACCTCCCACTCTATCGGGTATCTTTATATATGTATGTGTATGTATCTTTATCTCCCTGTATTTATTAACATCAATCAGCAGCCTAGACATAATATTAAACATTAATTTTGGAGTCTTCAATACTAATAATCACAATCTATTTAACAATTAGTTTCATATGATGAACTGAGAAAAACTACTTAATCTAGAAAATGCCAAAGATAATTTCGATCTCATATAAAAGTTTATGAAATTTACAAAGAAAATTTCCCAATGTAAATAAATCAAGTTACTGATAAACGACTTCGTACTTGACTTACAAAGGAAATAACATAAATGTAACATATTTAAGAGGTATTAACTTGCAATCTTACTATCAATATAGAAATAATCTTACATAAATTATTCCAAATGTTAAATGAACGATTACTTTAACATATTTATAAACTTTCGTAATAATGGCAAAAGATGTGGTTACTAATGAATGAAATAAAAGGTAATACATTGAAAATCAGCAATATTAAGACCTGCAATGTAACAATTCAATATTGTAGGAAAATTACATTTTACATACGCAGATGGATTTCCCTCCTTCTCCAGAAGGTGAAGCTTTTTTTCCTCCCCTGTGAGGGCATGGCGGGTACTGGGATATTAACCCTTTAAGTGTTACATTAGTTTACATGTAGGGTACCCCCAGAGGTTGGAAAAAAAATCGATTTTTTTTTCTTAGCCTAAACAACCCCAAATGAGCTTCTGATGAGCTTCATACACTGTCTTCCACCCTATTTCACATGCGCCTATTAGTTTATTCCGTGAAACTATATACAGAAACTGAATAAACACATTTTCAAACCAAAATCATACATTTAACAAATACATCCTATGGCAATCATATGAGCCGCACCGTGAACATGGCTGCCCTTGCTTACATTATTTCCCCACAACATTTTCTCTTACGCTATTTCTATTTACAGATTTCACGTTGTTTAGTATTGATGGTTCTTAGAACCGTATCAGCGTGTGATATTCTTCAAAACAGGGCTCCACGCAGAGAGCAATGTCACATTCTCTGCGGTGATAGGGCGTCTCGCCGCCGATGCTGCCGGCATGTTGTTTTTTTCACGCGTAGGAAGCTCTCTTTGCAGACGTTTTTTCTTTGATTCAAGTGGTGCATCCAGGGTCTTTTTGAAGTGGCGTCCCAGTAAGGCGTGTAGGGTCGCCAGAAGCTGAATGACGACCTGGTGCAGGCCGCTCAACAGTATGTTCGGTTAGGGGATGACGAAATTCCTCCTACAACATTTTTTTGTTTCTAGTTTACACTTCTTTCTTTATTTTATAATGTGGATTATATGTGCATTCAACATGGCAAGGTTAAGAAGATGGAAAAAAGAACTTCTCATACCATTTCAGTGTTTTGCGAGCACAATCGGTGGAGAAAATCATTGCATCTGAGTTGTCCATAAGTCGCATGTTTATGTTGTAATCAGTAACACACTCAGACTTCATGATTGGTTGACGTATAAGTGTAAGTTCACGCTCTCAACCACTGAGAGATTGTGAATGGTAGAGAGGAGTGACAACGTTTGTCTTTCCAAACAACAGCAAGAATGTTCTTTGCTTGTTTGTGGACTACGTTACCTCTGGCTGCTAGAGGAGTAATTACTGGCATGTTCTTCCTTCGCCTCCTTACAATCTCACAGACTCCTGTCTGCCTTGAGAGGAGAAACTCAAATAGTTTGTGATGATATATATATATATATATATATATATATATATATATATATATATATATATATATATATATATATATATATATATATATATATATATATATGTGTGTGTGTGTAATTTGGTATATCAACTATATACATCATTTTAACACGTTTAACATATTTCTTCAGTAGTAATCATTCTTGCTCTATTAATTATTTTGTTAAGTGAATGCAATAATTATTCTTGTCACAACATTGCAAGTACGAGTATGAAATCCAATGCTTAATTAAAATTTTGTTTACAGTTTCAGAATTAATCTAGTCATTATGGCTCTTGACTTTATGTAACCTATATTACACAATAAAATATATCAATCTATATGTATGTGTATCAATGTATCTATGAATGAGTGAATATAATACAGGCAATACGTATGACCATTAACCATTAATTCACGGCATGCCAGAGAAGGTGTTATACCACTTCTTCAATATCATTAACCTACTTTAAAACATCCCTTCTACGGTGATTTCTTCTTGATTGGTGTGGAGTATGCTCTTATACTGCAGCTAAGTTGATTGTTTACATTCAGTTCCGTCGTCCCTAGCGCTGCTAAAACAGGGTAGACTCACTCTTAGCGCTATGCACGACACTATGGTCGATGGAAGGCAAGTAAGGCCGACGGCGAGCAAGTTAGGGTCGACGGCGGCCATCTTTGTTTATGGAATACGCCGCAAGCTTGAGCAGCTTCCGTGGATTGCCACAGCCTCTTTGACATCGTCAATGGGTGGATCATCATCTACCGTCTGCAACCCTGCAGTCCGGAGCTGTCCGCTTTGAGAATCCACCGTGAACAGCTGCTCAAAGTACTTGCCCAACGAGCCATCTGCTGATGCACTGCTCACACCAGTAAGCGCATGCCCAAATATCAACCTTCACTTATTTGATCACAGCTAACAATTTACTTTAACCTTACCTAAATATTAGAATCAATACCATAAGGGTGACCCACCCATTCTCACTTGTGGGGATGACGTTAGGCTAGACAAGAATCATTTTCGAAGTAGGCTACACGCCATCCTCCATTATGGAATGATATTTTCGTGGTCAAATTGCCCCAAATTATTTATATCTTCTTGGCAAATAATAGTTATACCGAATATTACGATCTTACTGATTTGAGTGCATGCATTGTATGCATAAACATATTGGTGCATATTGGTGGGTGGATTCTATCCAAGTGAGGAGTGAGTGCCCTCTACCTCCCATAGCTCTCTCCCCCCTCTGTCTCTCCTCATCTGTGCCTTCTCTTCCTCCTTTTAGGCAGCCAGGGATACCAGTGTCCCTGGCAATGCCTCACCAGCTGGTTGGGGTGGGGCTTGCAACCCCTCCCCGTAAAAAATACCCACAACCACCAACAAGATTAGAGGCAGAGGTCGGGGTGGGGGCTTTAGGGGCGGGCGAGCCTCTGGCCACGGCCCCGATCCAAATATGCTGGGGGGGTCCGACCGTGCAGACCTCTAGGGTGCCAAGCCACCAGAGGGGCCTGCCTACCGGTATGACGGATGCAGGGGAAAGCCTGCGGGAGCCCTGTGTCCTGAA
Source organism: Callinectes sapidus (assembly GCA_020233015.1). Classification (NCBI taxonomy): domain Eukaryota; kingdom Metazoa; phylum Arthropoda; class Malacostraca; order Decapoda; family Portunidae; genus Callinectes; species Callinectes sapidus. The sequence goes on along the minus strand of CM035198.1, from coordinate 5,986,500 downwards.
AGGGGCGGGAGGACCCCCTAGCCCTACTTCTGATTTGGGGGGTGCCGGCGGGGCTGCAGATGTGGCGCCTGCACGTTGGACCGCTCCTGGGGTGAACCTTCGAAGGGTTCTGCGTGTGGGCTCCTGGAATGTCCTGAGTCTCTCAGAGGATCACCGACTGCCTCATTTATCAGATGAGCTCAGTAGGCTGAGGGTGGATATGGTGGGGCTCTCTGAGACAAGGAGGCCTGGCAGTGGCGAGACCAGTAGTAAGGGTTTTACTTACTACTGCTCCGGCACGACCAATGGTCACCATGTCAAAGGGGTAGCCATAGGCGTCTCCAGCAGACTGCAGCCGTCTGTTGTAGAAGCTACTCCGGTTGATGAGCGTATAATGCGATTAAGGCTGAAGCACAGTTTAGGCTTCATGTCTGTTGTTGCTGTATATGCTTCTACCGAGGTATGTGAAACTGAAGGGGAGGGGGTCTCAAAATACGAAGAAAACTAAAGTACTTTACCAAATCTAATGAAAATTTTATTGAGAGCCACACACATTAGAAAACTCTTACTACCCAAATTTAAACTCCATATATGAAACGGGAAAAAAATATATGAATATTGTTGCGTATTTTAACACTTTACCATTAATCATTAATGGGGTAAACACAAATGATCAGACTGATTTCATATTTTGCACAGCGTTTCTTATTATGTTAATAAAAAAAGTTATATAGCTACTTTTTCATTATTTGGACCTTGAAATGTAATTCAATGGATATGTTGACAAAAATAAAAAGGGCATTTTCCATCTATATATAAATTCATAATAATTTAATTTCACTCTAAATGGAAAATGTATTTATATAACTTTGTTGTACACATGGTAACAATTAAAATGACACTACAATCACGAAAATCGGTCAAAAGATAAGGGAGCCATAGTAACAAGAAGGTTGAAAAATTACAATTTGAGAAAACGACGTCTGAAGTTGGACCATCCCTCAGTAGCTTCCTGCTTCGTAGTCCAGCTCCTTCTGTAGGCGCCTGTTTCTCATCTTCTTTTTCAGAGGAATGTCCATCTTCTTGTCCTTTCTTCTTAGATATTTTTCAACAATGGTGGTAAGAGGAAGTCCCATAGCAAGGTAGATATTGCTGTCCAGGTGGCCAGTGTTGTACTCACTGGTCGCTTGAGCGACTGCAAACTCCAGCTTCCTTTTTGTAGTGGGGAGATGCTTGGGGCTGTACAACCAAATGCGACTATGAAAAGATTCATTTGGGTTTTGGGTAAATCCTTGTAAACATCTTTTCATCATCACATCTGTTGTCAGGCGTGTGTATACATCCTTCACACGCTGTAGTTGGTCCGGCTCGAGGTTGAAGGACACCTTCATTGTCTTGTGGCTTGCAGGTTCTTGCCCTAAGGATAGGGCCTTCTGCTAAAAACACCAGGAGTCATTCGTCTTTGGGCAGTAATCATGGCATGGGTTGGAGTGTGAAGATGAACAATGATAAAATGAGGACATGATGTCAGCCCTCATCTCCTCTTCTGATGTGTTTACCTTCCTCTTTATCCCCCGTCGGAAATAAAACTGCAGACGAGTGATGACTTTATCTGTCAATTTCTTGGCCCCTCCAATTACACTCCTCTTGACAGTCTTTCCACCTTTTGTTTGTACAGTCTGTGTCTCCTTCCTCAGATTCCTCAATCCATTCCCAAGCCGCTTGGCTACATGATTTATGCAGTCTGATTTTATGACTGGATGTTCCTTTCCATAGGGCCCTTCTCCTTCATTACAGGAAGTAATTGCTAAGTAACCACTACTATCTCCGTCACCAACGAAGTTAGTGCATCTCATCTTATGCTCCAATGACCTTGTCCAACATGCCACTGCCTCCGAACGTTCCATCCCCCCCGACGTCCCATCGTAGTTCGCATCACAGTCGGGGGTGTGGTTCTCCATCCACTGTGTAAACTCCTCTTCCGTCACTTCTTTCTTCTTACGGGCTTTCTGGTAACTGCACACCGAGCATACCTTCGACAGACACTCGTAGTCTAATATCAGTCCAGTATTCTGCTCGATGACCGCACCAGCGCCTAATAATGATGAGTGCCCTCGGGTGTGCCAAGTACCGTCGAAGCTTACATCCACATCCAGGATGCCGTTTTCATCTGGATGCCTGCCAAGCTTTTCAGCATAATACGTAACCACTGCTTTTCTACTCCTTTCAAGTACATCTGTCGCATGCTGAACTGTTTTCTGTCTGATGTAGTTGGCGTAATGCACGTAAGTTTGTCGCTTTAAGTGCCGCAAGCTGAGGAGGCCACACAACTTTTCCACACCACTGTAGGCTACACCAAACATCATGGCAATGTAACACAGGATTAGAGTTATACTATGTAAGTTCTTCACCTCCGTTTTCACTTGATTGTGGGGAAAACTATTGGCAATGTTACTGCCACACTGGTATCCACATGGTGAGACACCAGGTGACAGGAAACGTCACCCGAGCATTGTTTGCAAGATACATGACGCGTTATCATTTCAAACAAATCTCTCCTTACTATTATATGTTCTGTGTTGCATGAAGGACTCTTTGGAGATGAAGAAAGAACATGTTTCCTCTTAGCAGCACTGGAAATGGCCGGGGAAACAGTGACAGGGGCAGCGGACGCTGTAGCGGTGGATGGAACAGCAGGCGGTGTGAGATCAAGGGCCCGGATCCACGAAGTTTAACGACGCGCTAGCGACAGGCGTCTGTCAGTATTAACGACAAACGGTATCCACGAACGCAGCGGGTGACGTTAGGACGTCGTTATTAACGTCATTTTCGCGTCGTTAATAACAACACCTCCCGAGGTGTAGTAAAGACATCGCTATCTCTTATATAAATATTTTTGTTCACAAAATGATCTTTTTTTAACTCATTCATACTTCACCACTCAAGAAACATGATATTTGGAGGCACAAAATGAAATTTAGCATGGAACAGCCAAAATAAAGATCGAGAAGAGAGAGCAAATTCGTCGCGGTGAGATACGCGCCAATTTGCCACTGTTGTCATCTTCCTCCACTATGGCTGTCATTGCTGCTCATTTTTACCTCCGTGCCCTAAGAAGGGAAAGGCGATTTCGTGATCGCCTGGACACGTTGGCACTAAGGGATGATGAGCTGCTAAGGAAGTATCGTTTCCCCCGGCAGGAGCTAATTCTCTTGTTTGAGGAAATGGAGCCTCATCTGAGACGGAGGACAAGGCGTAGCCAGGCACTGCCTGTGCACACCAAGGTCCTGCTGGCTCTGAGGCTGTTTGCAAGTGGATCCTTTCAAAACGTTATTGGAGACACTGCTGGTAAGATACTTGTGTTCATTGATGTTTAATGCAATTCTGGTAGAGTCCTTTCATTGACCTTATTACTGGGTCTCTTCTCTGACATTCATTTGCATATATTTTCACATTCATTCTTTTTTCCTGCATATCTCTCTCTCTCTCTCTCTCTCTCTCTCTCTCTCTCTCTCTCTCTCTCTCTCTCTCTCTCTCTCTCTCTCTCTCTCTCTCTCATTCTCACTGGCACAGGCACTCAAAGTCAAAGGAAGTGTTTGGCTTCTGAAGTTTGTGAATCCATTCCATTATTTTCCCCTTCAGAAATTTTCCCTTTAAAGTTCCCGTGTTTGTGCCATAGAAGGGAGGGAAAGAGGGGAGGGAAGGGGAGGGGTGAATGGGAAGGGGGGATAGTGATGATAACCAGGAGGGAGCGAAGAGGGAGGAGCTTGGAAGAGAAAGGAGAGGGAGGGGAAGTTATTTGAGAGGGAGAGGAGGAGGAGGAGGAGGAGGAAGAAAGGATGCATTTGTGGATAAAGGAAGGGAGGGAGAAAGGGATAATGCACGTGGTGAAAGGGAGGAAGGAAGGGAGGTAATGTGTTCAGAGAGAGAGAGAGAGAGAGAGAGAGAGAGAGAGAGAGAGAGAGAGAGAATAATGCACATGGAGGAAAGGATAAAATTTAGATAGTGTTCCTTTATGAGGCAAAAGAAAGAAAGTATAGAGATATTAATATAAGAAAGTCTTCCCTTGAAAACAACATTGCTAACCCGTAGACTTTGATGCCAACTTCACTACGCAATTAAAAACGATTGAAATAGATAGAAACTGAATGCAAACTACAAAGAAAACGTACAACAGCACTTAACCAAATAAAAACAATTGAAATAGATAGAAACTGAGTGCAAATTACAAATAAAACATAGAACACCACCACACCTAATAAAAACAATTGAAATAGATAGAAACTGAATGCAGATTACAAAGAAAACATAGAACAGCACCACACCAAATAAAAAAAGAACAAGTAAATTAATAAATAATCATATAGTTAATTAACCAAATCACAGAACTTAAAAAAGAAAGACAGATAAAACAAAGAAAATAAAGAAAATGTAAATAGAAAACGGTATCATGCATAACGAAGAGAACTATTTGAATAACGTAAAAGGAGAGAAAAATAGTTTAGTCATCGTTGAGTTGAAAAGAAAACGTGTGTCGGTTATGTCCTTCCGGTGGTCATAAAAAATGTGAACTTCGCGTCATCAGCTCTGTTATGACGAGGAGGAGGAGGAGGAGAAGAAGAAGAAGAAGAAGAAGAAGAAGAAGAAGAAGAAGAAGAAGAAGAAGAAGAAGAAGAAGAAGAAGAGGAGGAGGAGGAGGAGTAGGTGTTAAGTAGAACCTGTAGTGAGAAGTTATGAAGGAAAAAATGAGAGTAAGAATATTTGTAAAAGTAAGGATTGAAGAAAAGTTTATAGATAGAGCAGGAGGAGGAGGTGGAGGAGGGGAAGATGAGTGGGTGTTACAAGAGATAGAAAAAAAGTAATAGACGATAAAGATGAAAGAAAAATGGTGATAAAGATGAAGGTGAAGGAAAAACGAGGATGAGGATGTATACAGCTAAAAAAAAGATAGATAAGATAGGAGAAAGAAGAGGAGAAGAACGGAGTGATGTAAATAATAAACATCGTATTTTTTCCTCATTATATATTTTTTTCCACTTTAAATATTGGCTCTTTCTTCTTTTATTTTACCTTTTTATTTCTCAAGGCTTAGAATCTGATGACATTTCACTTCATTCATTTCATTACACCCCGGTCGTGACACAAATATTTCATCTAGCTTACGATCTGATAAAATTAACCTTTCATTCATTTCATTCATTTATATTCTATCTAGTGCTTGGTTGATGGTTCTTTTTCTTATGATCATCACTTTCTTCACTCTAAAAAAAATTCTAAACCAACAAATTTCCACTAATCTTTTTTTATTTCGAGTTTTTAATGTAGTTTATGTCCAAATCGTAAAAAAACCCTAAATTTATCATGTTATCTTGTGTCAATGCTACTTTAGTGTGTATGGTGTGCTACTAGTGCCAGTAGTGGGGAAGGGGGGGGTGAGGGTTGGGGACAGTGGGGAGCAGTAGGGGGAGTGGGGAAGGGGGGGGATGGCAAACGCTCATTACCTGTTTGTTTACCTTTGGCTGCAGGCTGCGTTAATTATTCACCTGCTCGTCTCTCCTCACTCACCTGGCGACCTACTAATTACCGACAGTGCTACTTTAACTCCTCCTCCTCCTCCTTTTCCTCCTCCTCCTCCTCCTCC